>CM055745.1:9181289-9416289 GCA_029465975.1 Dallia pectoralis | reverse complement strand
CCTCAAGCCCATTGGCTCTCCCCCGAGTCAATCTCGATCCCTCAAGCCCATTGGCTCTCCCCCCAGTCAATCTCAATCCCTCAAGCCCATTGGCTCTTCCCCATGTCAGTCTCTTAGCAGTGAACTCACAGCTTTCTGGCAGAGGTTGTCGATGGCGGCCATGTCCCCGCGGCCCACTCTCATCAGGCAGTGCAGAGTGCGTCCCTTACGGTGCAGACCGGAGCAGTGGGTCTCGATCTCCCCGCGGCAGTGCAGCACGATCTCCGGGCTCAGGGAGAAGTCCTCCATCAGCATCCTCCGGTAGTCCAGCATCTCTCCCTGGCAGTCGCCCACCACCGTACGACCTGGAAACCACACAACGAGGTGAACCGGTGGCGCAAGAGTGCGCATCTCACTAACGGGAGTAAAGCCTTTCACACCATATGACCTTCAATTACAGTTTCATTAGAGAACCCAAAACACACGGAAAGAGGCAGCCTGACGAACCTCTGTGTACAGCAGACTCCAGACAGAGCAGCAGGTAGGACAGACGGGCCTCCCGGGCGCGGGGCAAATTTGTGTCCACGTTACAGCGGTACTTCCTCAGGTCGGCCTTGCAGGCCTTGGCCAGAGAGTAGCTGACCTTGTAGTCCTGGGCGATCAGCTTCTGACGCGTAGTAAGGGCCTCTCTGCACTGTGGGAGACAACAGCAACACACAGCATCACTGTCTGACTCGGCTGACTGACTGGCTGGCTGGCTGTCTGACTGTCAAGACACAGTAATTAAATAGCAGCAGCCAATCACAGCAGCATTGAGTGTAGCAGAAAGTGTGAAAGGCTCTTCCTGTGTAGACTCGAACCAGGGTCATCAGTGAAGCACGTACCCGTTCAGACATGGCCTCCTCAAACTTGTGATTGAAGAGACACTTGTAGACTCGTCCCTCTCCGGCTGCCGTCTAGAGATCAGAGACAGTGGGATGGGATTCATTCATCACCTCTGATAACAGATTTATCCATGCAACTCTGAATCCAGACATCCAGATAATTTCCTGAGGCAAGGTCAGGCTACTCACATTCTCACAGAAGCGCTCGCGGTCGTCCCGGCAGGAGAAGTACAGGTATCTGTCCAGGTGGAAGTCGTCCGAGGACAGTTCAGCCACACGCATGATGGCCTTCTTGCAATCTTCTACGATGACATGAACCGCCCCCTCGGCCTCGCGGACCAGAGCCTTCTCCAAACACGCGATCACCTCACCCTGGGAGTGAATATCCTAACAGAAGGACAATGGGACAGGCTATCACCTCACCCTGGGAGTGAATATCCTAACAGAAGGACAGACTATCACCTCACCCTGGGAGTGAACGTCCTAACAGAAGGACAATGATGTCATTACTGGTCATCACTGACCACATGTCTCTGTGTGCAGCCTGTGATGGAGGTGGCTCCCCTGGATCTGTTGTTACCAGATATTTAATTTAAAAAGATTTGCGAACAGAACACCGGATCGTACACACACACACACACACACACAGACACACAGACACACAGACACACAGACACACAGACACACAGACACACAGACACACAGACACACAGACACACAGACACAGACACACACACACACACACACACACACACACACACACACACACACACACACACACACACACACACACAGACACACAAACACACACACGAGCAGCCAGACGGTAGAGGAGGAACGATGGTAGTGAATAACAAGCAGCTAACTGTTTCAAGCAAAGAAAACGAAAACATTGAGCGTCAAGAGAGTTATCGCTGTTGTTTTACCCTGACGGCCGGCTGTTGATTCCACGAGCCCTGGTCATTAATCATCCACATAGATATGAATAATTCATTAGCGGAAGGTAACCTAAGCTAAATGAAGATTAAATATTGTTTACCATCCCCATTCTCTGCCCAGGGGAACGATCCAACACTGGAGCTCAGAGTAGTGATCTACCTTATTTAGCGATGAGCCAGATTTCAAGAATCGATTCCGATTCTCAAGATCTTGAATCGATAATCATTATTCGATTCGATCTTCGAGATTTAGATAAGTGTTTCTAGTGCACTGTTCCAACGAGTCACCACATCAGTTTTGAGCTTGTGTGCATTCAGCTGCAGTAGCTTCTGCTTTTCTTTGAGGATACGGGTGGCAGTTGTACTGTGATGAAAGAACTTTGCGATGTGCCTTACTCTCCCAAGAAGGCGTGCACCATTCGGCAGTTTGAGACCGGCTTGCGAGGCCGGTTGATTATGTGCGCGAAGCAGCCGACGTGGGTTAGCCCCGTAATCAACCGCACAGACCATATTCGCCGCGTTGTCAGTGACTATGGCTGGGTCTTTACCCATCAGCCCCCACTCCTCCATAGCTTTGGTTAACATGTCAGCTAGACAGACAGAGCGATGGTTCCAGATCGCAGCTTTGAGCGTTTCTGACGTTTTCAAAGCAACCGCTTGGTTAATGAAAGTTCACGGGGAAAATGTAGGCATATAATTAAATCGATCCTCTGAGTTACGGATCGATCTTTCGAAATTAATATGAAAATCGATTCAGAATCGGTGAATCGATTTTTTCAACACAGCACTACTTCATACAAATACATTAGCTAACGTACAAGAAAACAAGACAATTCTTCATATAAAGACTGGGTGCTTCATTGCTAAAGCAAGGTGTGAGTCATACAGCTAAAAAAGGCTGATCCACTAATGAAAACCGGTTAATTGTATTCCAATATGATAGAGACAGGTGCGTTTGAGTGTGTGAAGGTCAAGCTAGTCCTTGTTGCCTGGCTACACTGACACTGGAGATTTGACATGGGTATATTCCAGACCAGGGATGTTGGAGAATTCGTCACAGGTTTTGTTGCTTGTTTTGGTGAGACACAATCCTAAAGCTAATATCCTCTGGAGCTCAACCGGTCGAGGAGACAACCAGTAGCACAGCAGAGTATCACCAGAACTACATATTGTCACCATTCCACAGAGTAACAGACCAAGCGAGCAGAGGCTAGATCCGACAGAGCCACGAGCACGGGCTAGATCCGACAGAGCAACGAGCACGGGCTAGATCCGACAGAGCAACGAGCGGGGCTAGATCCGACAGAGCCACGAGCACGGGCTAGATCCGACAGAGCCACGAGCGCGGGCTAGATCCGACAGAGCCACGAGCGCGGGCTAGATCCGACAGAGCCACGAGCGCGGGCTAGATCCGACAGAGCCACGAGCGCGGGCTAGATCCGACGGAGCCACGAGCGCGGGCTAGATCCGACGGAGCCACGAGCGCGGGCTAGATCCGACGGAGCCACGAGCGCGGGCTAGATCCGACGGAGCCACGAGCGCGGGCTAGATCCGACAGAGCCACGAGCGCGGGCTAGATCCGACAGAGCCACGAGCGCGGGCTAGATCCGACGGAGCCACGAGCGCGGGCTAGATCCGACGGAGCCACGAGCGCGGGCTAGATCCGACAGAGCCACGAGCGCGGGCTAGATCCGACGGAGCGGGATCAGGATATGATATGCTGGATTCCACACTGCAACAGGATGATGAGATCTCCACATTACTGCTGAGCAATAACCAGTATGAAAGAATTGCACAGATCAATGCAGACACTTTGAAAACAGTAGTTGCGTTTCTTAATTGTTCAAGGATGCTACTAATGACTTAAATCTGACAACTCCACTCCCAGCGCATAGAAACTGAAAATACACAGTGCAATTACAACTTAAAATAAGGTAAATGCAGCCAAAAAATCGAAACGGATATAAAAAACAATGGGCCATATTCTTCAATGTTTTCCTAAGTTATTTCTTAATTTTGTCCTAAGAAAGGTCCCGAAGCACCTACGTTCCTATAATGATGAATACCACGACTTCGTAAATGGAAAGCGCGTGTCCGTTGTTCCTAATTAGCATAGGTAAACACCCCGGTGTTTTCCATAAAAGGGCATTAAACTGCAGGGCGGAGAGGAAACTCAACGTAAAAACTGAAGTGGAGAATGCAAAAATGCAGAAACTAAAATGTAAAGACAGTAAAGGATCAGACGCCAAAAGAAAAATAACTTCAGAAGTGGAAATACTTCTGCAAGAAGTGAACAGGCAAAAACATGTAATATTTAGCAGCATCAGTGGTTGCAAAATCAAATACAAAAATGATGCATGGGATTTAATCACTCGTTCTGTAAACGCTGTGTCAGGGGAAGGGCGAACCACTGATGACATGAAAAAGAAATGGTTTGACATGAAGTTTGAGGCCAAAAAAAGTATTGCCAAACACAAACGAGAGATGCTGACCACAGGAAGGGGAAAGGCTTGCACTGTCCTTACTGACCTGGACCAGCACATCGCGGACATAATCGGAATGACCGCAATCTTGGGTGTGCGGTCAACAGAAAAGTGTTAAATATATGCAAATATTTTAAATAATGTTAACCCTAAATGTTATTCTTCATAATATTTAAAGCACTGTGCAATTGATAAAAACTCAGAGACTATTGATTTGTCACGAAAATGTCAGCGCGCAAATCTGCGTAAGAGTGCTTTTCACTGGGCGTAGATTCTGTTCTTTCCTAAGAACAAATTCCAGATAAGTAAACATTGGTGAATGTCAGAATCTGTGTGGAAACTGCGTAAGTGGGTTTTAAGAACGAATTTCTTCTTGAGAACAGTTGAAGAATATGGACCAACTAATACAAATTATAAGTATATATAGCTAAATGAATGGTCCATTTATAAATACAGTCATTTATATAATCCTATCCACGCAGTTAGACCTGGTCCCTGTCACAACAGAGGATGAGCTTCCAGACAAAAAGCAAAGCACAGACCGATTCGCTGACTGGGAAGACGATGAGTCATTTGATCATTGTATTTTTTAGCAAAGCAGTGTATTTGTATGTGCCGTGTGACAGTGCACCGTTTTTGATAAAACAAAGTTATTATTAATTAAAAAAATGACATGATTTCTCATGCGGGAAGGGAGAAGACACAAACTCAATGCATCTCTATTATTGTGCGGGCAAAAAATTTGACGAGTTTTGCGGGAGCGGGCGGGAGTGGACATACACATTGCGGGAGCGGGCGGGAGTGTAACACACACGTTGTGGGTGCGGGCGGTAACGGTCAGATATTCTGCGGGAGCGGGATGAAGAAAACAGTCCCGTGCAGGGCTCTAAGCCGTACCCTCCAGTTGGTTAGGCGTACCCTCCAGTTGGTTTGCCGTACCCTCCATTTGGTTAGATTTGGTTTGCCGTACCCTCCAGTTGGTTAGATTTGGTTTGCCGTACCTTCCAGTTGGTTTGCCGTACTCTCTATTTGGTTAGATTTGGTTTGCCGTACCTTCTACTTGGTTAGATTTGGTTTGCCGTACCTTCCAGTTGGTTTGCAGTACCCTCTATTTGGTTAGATTTGGTTTGCCGTACCTTCTACTTTTTAGATTTGGTTTGCCGTACCTTCCAGTTGGTTTGCCGTACCTTCTACTTGGTTAGATTTGGTTTGCCGTACCTTCGACTTGGTTAGATTTGGTTTGCCGTACCTTCCAGTTGGTTTGCCGTACCTTCTACTTGGTTAGATTTGGTTTGCCGTACCTTCCAGTTGGTTTGCCGTACCTTCTACTTGGTTAGATTTGGTTTGCCGTACCTTCTACTTGGTTAGATTTGGTTTGCCGTACCTTCCAGTTGGTTTGCCGTACCTTCTACTTGGTTAGATTTGGTTTGCCGTACCTTCTACTTGGTTAGATTTGGTTTGCCGTACCTTCTACTTGGTTAGATTTGGTTTGCCGTACCTTCTCGCCGGTGGTGATGCTCCCACATTGAAGGGCGTTAATGTCAGCGCGACACTTGTCCATGAAGCCACAGATGAGCCGGTAGTTGCCGTACACGATGCTGGTCATCTTGGTGATGTACTGGTTGCACTGGTACTCTGTGATGTTGCTACGGTGATCCACCAGGCAGGACACCAGGTAGCCCTTCCCTCGTTCCTCCGTCGCACATTCTTTAATCTGGAGGAGGATTTAAAGTATGTTATTTGTCAAATGCACCAAAAGCCTTATGGTGACGTCATGAGTTTCCTCCTGGTCATGCAGCTCAGTACAGAAGGATGACTGTATCTGGAATGGTCACCCACTGCTGCCCTGACCGGTTACGGTCACCCATTGCTGCCCTGACCGGTTACGGTCACCCATTGCTGCCCTGACCGGTTACGGTCACCCATTGCTGCCCTGACCGGTTACGGTCACCCATTGCTGCCCTGACCGGTTACGGTCACCCACTGCTGCCCTGACCGGTTACGGTCACCCACTGCTGCCCTGACCGGTTACAGTCACCCACTGCTGCCCTGACCGGTTACTGTCGCCCACTGCTGCCCTGACCGGTTACGGTCGCCCACTGCTGCCCTGACCGGTTACTGTCGCCCACTGCTGCCCTGACCGGTTACAGTCACCCATTGCTCTCCTGCAGGTGGCTACTAGCTGGCCAACCAAGCCTAAATACGGTGGCTACTAGCTGGCCAACCAAGCCTAAATACGGTGGCTACTAGCTGGCCAACCAACTTACATCAGTGATGGTGGTCTTGCATACTTCCACGGCCACAGACTCAAACTTGGGATCAGTCGTCAGGTTGTACTTGTAGTTCCACAGGAGCTGGTAGGAGACAATGAACATTTAATGAGTAACCTCACCGATCAGCGAAGAAACCCTGGGGAGTTGAAGCCCACTGAGTGAAGAATTTCAGAAGGTGTGCGACAGCATGTAAGGCCACAGAACGTGAGGCACGGTATATAAAATGATGATTCACATCTAGTTACACAAACGGACAGGACAATTTTATGAGTTCAGAACACTTACATGATTGCAGTCAGCAGCAATCTCCATTTCCTGGAAAAGGACAAGAGATAAAGAAGTTACTGTCAGGATCATTAAGAGCGAAACCCAGCGCATCACCAAGGCAGCATTAGAGACCAGCAGGCGGAACAAAGGGCCTTAATCTATGAAGAGCCATAGACACGCAGGCTCGCTTTTGATTGGCTCGTGACCGGAGGGGCTGTTCAACAATGGTTCACCATCATGGCAAAGGAGTACAGGTGGTGACTCATCCCGGTCACCAGGTTGCCAGAGTAGATTAACAAGGCCACCTGTCACAAGGCCATCACTCACGATAGACTGTCAGGTGGCCTCTCGCTAACAGGGATGGCGAGTTTGTCCTCCGACGACAGACCCCGCCTACTAAATTGCCGTCAGGCCGCTGAGCCGGACTGCCGTCATACACCTGCTCCTCTCAGGCCAGGCGGGCGGACAGACAGACAGATGTACAGCGTCTCCGATGTACAGCGTCTCCGATGTACAGCGTCTCCGATGTACAGCGTCTCCGATGTACAGCGTCTCCGATGTACAGCGTCTCCGATGTACGGAGCTGCACCAGACACAGTATAAACAACACGGTCTAGTGCAGCCAACCCACACAACACCGCTTTCATATTGGACAATAACACCCATGCAGATGGTCTACTACGAAATACGGAGGCGGGCAGATAAATTGTGTGTTTGCGTGTGATCTGCGTTACACGTTTTTCAGCCACAATGTCTGCCCAAACCTCGCCTGTAAATGCCAGCTGGGTAATAACTGCCTTGCCCGGACAAGAAGCGTCTATTTAAGGCCTGCTGAAAAAACGTATAGGAGGTGCCAGGGGAGCTACAAGCTAGGGGCTGCTATCATGCTAATCACACAGTAGCTCTGCACTCCATCTGCTGCTTGCAGCTGCTGCAGGAAGAGCTTTAGTCACTCCTTTATTTTGAAGGAGTGATTCACACCATCACAGACTGAGGACACAGAATCTAGAGAGCAAAGACAAACAACATACTGACACAATGTGCCTGAGTGCGCTAATGACACTGTAGGCTCACACACGCAGTCCAACAAGATAAGATTAATAAACAGACAGGACACATAGGCTACAATACAGTCTGGTCCTGACACATAGGCTACAATACAGTCTGGTACTACTGACACATAGGCTACAATACAGTCTGGTACTACTGACACATAGGCTACAATACAGTCTGGTACTACTGACACATAGGCTACAATACAGTCTGGTACTACTGACACATAGGCTACAATACAGTCTGGTACTACTGACACATAGGCTACAATACAGTCTGGTACTACTGACACATAGGCTACAATACAGTCTGGTACTACTGACACATAGGCTACAAATACGGTCTGGTACTGACACATAGGCTACAAATACGGTCTGGTACTGACACATAGGCTACAAATACAGTCTGGTACTGACACATAGGCTACAAATACAGTCTGGTACTGACACATAGGCTACAAATACAGTCTGGTACTGACACATAGGCTACAAATACAGTCTGGTACTGACACATAGGCTACAAATACAGTCTGGTACTGACACATAGGCTACAAATACAGTCTGGTACTGACACATAGGCTACAAATACAGTCTGGTACTGACACATAGGCTACAACACCGTCACATCCCTTAACCAACACAGCTGACTATAGACATGGTTAACATTTTAATTAATATAATTTGGAGTCAAATGTAATCTATTATGCCTACAGAATTGTGGGCATTGTCTCAAAAGCAATTTGTTCAACAAATATAATATATGGTTCTATGAAGGAGACCGCCCTAGTACACAGACTGCTGTCACCAAACCCTCAGATGGCACTGAACTTACTAACGTAACTGTGGTTCTATGGAAGAGACCGCCCTAGTACACAAACAGCTGACACCCAACCCTCAGATGGCACTGTACTTACTAACGTAACTGTGGTTCTATGGAAGAGACCGCCCTAGTACACAGAGAGCTGTCACCTAACCCTCAGATGGCACTGTACTTACTAACGTAACTGTGGTTCTATGGAAGGGACCGCCCTAGTACACAGACAGCTGTCACCCAACTAGGGGTGCACGATATTGACAAAATGTGATATTGCGATATCGATATTCATTTCGATATTCTTAAACATTTGTAAAAACACACAAGTTGTGGGAAAATGCCTCAAAATAGATTAATATATATATATGAACAAAATCAATTGTGGCGTTTGCACTCATCCTATAGTGGCTTGTGTGGTGGTTTTTAAGATGGGAAGACAGGTTGGTTGTATTTCCTCTTGCCTGGTGTATCACCATACCGCAGGTTTTGCAGAGTACAACAGATTGAGCGACATTAGTTTGCTTTAAAAACTTTTCTTTACCTTCTCTAACTCGCCTTTTCTCGCTTTGTCCGGGTGTCTCCATTTCTCTTCACTCACGTTGTCGGAGTTCACGCATACGTCACGTGTAATGTGGGTCTGTTCGTTTATTGGACCCGTGCGCTCACACATACGTCACGCGTAATCTGGGTCTGTTCGTTTATTGGACCCGTGCGCTCACACTTGCATGTGACAGGGCAACTGACCACTGAAACATGATCATTATATATAGTTTTCAAGTGGGCGCTTAAATCAAACACAACTATGCCACAAAGCCAATAGACACGTCTCTCCACAGAATAAATATCGCACTTCTTGCGACATTTTCGATATTGATATCGCGCAACGTGATATCGCAATAAAGGTATTGAGTTGATATATCGTGCAACCCTACACCCAACCCTCAAATGGCACTTCTCATATCTAACACATTTCCAAAATTGTTACAAAGGAAGTTCATGTTTATCCCATAAATCGTACTTCAGCTCTTAAATACATTGTTTTGACATATTAACGTAAAGGAGGCAGGGTTGTTAACGCCACACCGGATGACATTTCAGCCATGTCCATGGCAACCATGAGCCATAAGCATGTGGCCTCGCTTTAAGGAATCATCGATACGACTTCTAGAGCCATGGCGAAGTTGTCTTCGCTTCTCATAGATTCCCTCAATGAAAACTCCTGGACTGTCCCGAAAACAAATGCAACATGAATGCATTGGTTGTACATTAAGATTGCCTTTTTTCTCTTTCGGCATTTAATCGTGTACAAGTTGTGTTAATACACAATTTGGTTCTCAGCCTCTTTTCACGGCCACTGTTGTTGGAACTCCCTGTCATATTGTGACTACAGGCTTCATCAAGGTTTATTTTTTCAGACTTTTGTGTGGGAGTCTGTTTTATCCTGGCCACGGTCTTCGCCACACACTACTGAGGGTTTGAGGCATTTGTGGAGAAAAGGGGAGGAGCGTGGACAGAATCTGTAGTGACATTGATGAAAACGGCTGTGTTGCAACGGTAAAATTTAGGCCTATAAAATATGAGGTAGGAAGTTGCAATAACAAGTTTGGAAGTCGTGATTTCAACCGAATTGACCAGTTTTAATGTTGATCCTGAAAAACTGTCTCTAAATTGTAATTTGTTAGCTTTTAATACCATATCATGTTTATTAGGCTTAGCTCTCAGACGAAAAGATGACATTGCCAACTGCAAACATTTCAAAGCAGAGATTTGACACTACTCAGCCTACGCTATTACTTTCGACATGAAATTGAATCGTTTAAGTATCGCTTAAAATGTCAAATCAAATGTCATCTAAAAATCTCACAGTATTTAATCAGTATGTCAGCCTGGTTAGGAACTGTCCCTCAGTCATCTCACATACCAAGGTCTTTAACTACCTACTCGCAAAAGAAAAAGAAAACAATAAAAAAGTGCCATGTAGCAGTGAGCTAGACAAGAAAAACAGACCAAACAGTCCTGCAACTTTAGCTCTCTGCCTAGATGATATGATCGCACCATTCACATCACATGACAGAACAACACAGTCATCACAGTGGGTTTGATTGTGATGTTTAAAGTACCCTGCATAAACAAGCTTTATTGGTCCTATTTCATATTCATAAAATTGTTTAGTTACCTTACTGTATGTAACCAGTGGTCGTTAAGGTTTTTGTATGGTAGGTAAGATAAGTTTACTCTAGGGTTTGCTGGGTTAGTTAGCTGGCTAGCTTGATAGAGCTACAGTTGTTTGCTTGGTTACCAATGATAGCATTACAAAGTAATAGTCCAGCATATCTAAACAAAATCAAGTGTGGACATGGTTTGGCAATTTACTAATATGCAGGTTACCAAGCGACATTACAATTAGAATAATTGACTAATTTCACTGTCTCTAATATGAGTCAGAGAAAGTGACACAATAATTATGAGACAATTAATTAAATTCCCAAATTCCCATGAACTAAATGTGAGAAATAGTACCTTCCCTCAGATACAGGACAGCAACCAGTAGCCCAAAGAAAATTTAAATGTTTTGTGTTAACACCAAAAGACTGAGTTGCACTCGGTGGTAGCGTCAAACAGTGAGAATTTACACTTCCTAGGCACTGTTTGTTTACGCAGCGATAAACCGTCCCACACTGCACTATACATCCTTCATCAACAGATAACTAAACAGCACCTCCAACACAATCCACTAAGATGTAATGACACTGAAAATAACTGTACTATAATAACTTAATACGTGAATGCAAGCTTTCTAGAGCAAAAAAAAGTATTGGGTTATCTAAATGAACAAAGAGCAGGATGATAAAATAGTCCTGAAAATCTGATTGAATTTAATAAACCCAGCTCGAACTTATAATGGTTACTCATCTACAGCAAGCCTCCAATTATAGGGTGGGTGTGACAGAGCAACTCAGACCACAGCAGAAACAAGTCCATGAAACTAACAGAGGCAGCGCTTTGAAACCGAGGCGGTCACTTACAAATATGCCATTCGAAACATCGAATTAGTAAAGACTATCTCACTTGAGACTAGTTTGTGGCCCCAGGCCGAACTACTAATAGCAGTACACATTGCCTTCCCTGAGCCCATCTTAAACCATTGGCCGTGAAAACGTATGTGACTTCATCTGCACTGCAGTCCTAAAGCCCAATCTCCTCTTACATCCAAGCAATCCTTCTGGACAGGACATGACTGGAGATAAGGATATTGGCTGGTAAATTACTAAATATTTGTGTCCACACAATATTTACTTAACACCTGCTAGGCAAACAAGGTCCAGTTTCATACATAGCTTGGAGTTGGAAGATGACTTGTAGATGCCAGAAACACACAAAACTGTTTAAACGGTAGCTAGCCAAGTGATGATGACGACTTCACTTAGAAAATATAATATGAGGTTAACTCGCCGCCTGGTTAGTACAAAAAATACGCTATTACTTCCGTGCATTTATGATGAATGTCCATAAGGTACACCAGAAAATGATTACATTCGTTTATTTTCCTCTGTTTGAAGTGCCAACCCAAGCAACTAGCGAACTACTACTACAAGCAGGCTAACAAGCCAGTTAGCTCAAACGTACGTAGCATCGGTTAGTAAAGTCAACTGTAGCACAGTATGTCTATACGCTAACGTTACAGTAGGTGCGCTAGTTAGCATTGGTTAGCTAATGTCAGCTGTAACACAGTTTGTCTATAAGCTAACGTTACAGTAGGTGCGCTAGTTAGCATCGGTTAGTAAAGTCAGCTGTAACACAGTTTGTCTATAAGCTAACGTTACAGTAGGTGCGCTAGTTAGCATTGGTTAGCTAATGTCAGCTGTAACACAGTTTGTCTATAAGCTAACGTTACAGTAGGTGCGCTAGTTAGCATCGGTTAGTAAAGTCAACTGTAACACAGTATGTCTATAAGCTAACGTTACAGTAGGTGCGCTAGTTAGCATTGGTTAGCTAATGTCAACTGTAACACAGTATGTCCATAAGCTAACGTTACAGTAGGTGCGCTAGTTAGCATCGGTTAGTAAAGTCAACTGTAAGCACAGTATGTCTATAAGCTAACGTTACAGTAGGTGCGCTAGTTAGCATCGGTTAGTAAAGTCAACTGTAACACAGTATGTCTATAAGCTAACGTTACAGTAGGTGCGCTAGTTAGCATCGGTTAGTAAAGTCAACTGTAACACAGTACGTCTATACGCTAACGTTACAGTAGGTGCGCTAGTTAGCATCGGTTAGTAAAGTCAACTGTAACACAGTATGTCTATAAGCTAACGTTACAGTAGGTGCGATAGTTAGCATCGGTTAGCTAATGTCAGCTGTAACACAGTATGTCCATAAGCTAACGTTACAGTAGGTGCGCTAGTTAGCATCGGTTAGTAAAGTCAACTGTAACACAGTATGTCTATAAGCTAACGTTACAGTAGGTGCGCTAGTTAGCATTGGTTAGCTAATGTCAGCTGTAACACAGTATGTCCATAAGCTAACGTTACAGTAGGTGCGCTAGTTAGCATTGGTTAGCTAATGTCAGCTGTAACACAGTATGTCCATAAGCTAACGTTGCAGTAGGTGCGCTAGTTAGCATCGGTTAGTAAAGTCAACTGTAACACAGTATGTCTATAAGCTAACGTTACAGTAGGTGCGATAGTTAGCATCGGTTAGCTAAAGTCAACTGTAGCACAGTATGTCTATAAGCTAACGTTACAGTAGGTGCGCTAGTTAGCATTGGTTAGCTAAAGTCAACTGTAGCACATTATGTCGATAAGCTAACGTTACAGTAGGTGCGCTAGTTAGCATTGGTTAGCTTATCTCAGCTGTAACACAGTATGTCTATAAGCTAACGTTACAGTAGGTGCGCTAGTTAGCATTGGTTAGCTAAAGTCAACTGTAACACAGTATGTCTATAAGCTAACGTTACAGTAGGTGCGCTAGTTAGCATTGGTTAGCTAATGTCAACTGTAAAACAGTATGTCTATAAGCTAACGTTACAGTAGGTGCGCTAGTTAGCATTGGTTAGCTTTGGGTAAAAGCAAGGCACACCCAACCAAGTCAAAGATACTGCATTTGCTGCCGTTTCGCCTGGTTGGGCGCAATAGTGCCCATACCTCTTTCTTGTCCTGCAGGCACTCAAGCACAGCCAGGTTGTTGTTCCAGGAATTCTTCGGACAAAGCCTGGTCAAGTCGTCCCGACAAGCCTCCTCTTCCGCCAGCTTCCAGCCGCTGGAGCGCCTACGGGATGGCAAGGCCGCGAGCACCGGACCTCCAATAACACCAGCCGGTACTAAGTCTTGGTTTGGAGCAGGCACATCAACACTAACCGCGGACTTGGCGTTTGCGTTGTTTGGAAGTTTCTGCCCTCGAACAGAATGCACGTACAAAACGATAGACATCAAAAGGAGCAGAAGAGGAACACGTCTACAAGCCGCCATCTTCGGAGAACTTGCTGGCTACACGCTAGTGTGTGTGGATTGCTAGCAGCAAATTAGGCGGAGTGGGATGGGACGTTTTCAGACGTCGGCGTGTGCGTGTGTTGGCAACCTCACTCCTAGATCCACATTTTCTAGACTGAAATTCACTTTGTGAAAAAGTACGTTGCTTGACCACGCTAATTCACCAATTAAGATGCAAAACATATTTCGAGACACTGCAGAGATATCTGAAGACATTTCTTCACATCATCACCAGTCAAGAGAAAAACGAACAATTATTTAAATTTTAATACATTTGAAAAATTGCACACAAACAGATGGTATAATATACACTTAAACATACACCTTCTGCATACTGATATAAAGAAAATTAAAAAACAAAATCCAGAATAATTTTTGATACAGCCTGCCGTTTTCTCCTCGAATCCAGGAAGTGTAACCTTTATTAGTTGTCATGATTTCCTTTCACAAATCCATCCGCAAGAGCAGTGATGAAGCAGAACGGTGGGATAAAGTTTCACACTAGCAGCACAGTTGAATGACAACCACCTCAACAAATCTCTAAATCATCCAAAACAAGGCTGAACAGAAGGCAGACTAGAGAGGAATAAGTTGTTACAGCACCTCTGGCTCGCTGTATCATAATGGTTAAAGGCATTTCCTATGTGATAGGATGTTTTCAGTCCTTCACCAGTCTAATAGGTCTCTGGTCCCTTGACTGCAATCTAAACCCAGCAAGGCCTCCTCTTGTCGCTTTGGGGAGCGCCGAATTAAGTGGATTCCAGCAGTGGCAATTCAAACACGCTCTCACACTGTGACGTCCTCCATAATCCTCATTCCCACTTGTAGATCTTGAGCATCTTCTCAGTGAGAGACGCCAGGTAGTTCTCCTGGTTCACCTCAAACGGACAGATGTCCAACACTGGGAGGTCGGCAGGCAACTTCTGAATTAACGATCCACTCTTGGCATCCCAGACCTGGGAAAAGACCAGATGATCCGGATCATTGGGTATTCCCATGTCAGAGTAGGATGTTCTCATTTCAACCAAGTTACATGGTCCTGCCATCTAGCCATCTTTAAATGTATTTACTAACTGTTAGTCCTTCCAGATATGAGTCTAGGCTAAATTACTGAAATGCATTGTAAAAGGCCTTAATGTTCACTCATTAACTAAACTTTCCAGAAATTCAAATATGTTCCTTCTATAATTATCACACTTGATCCAGTTATTCTTAATGGCAACAGTGGAGAAACGTTTAAGGAACATATCTCACCGCATACAAACTGGGATTATCTGAATACTGAACCATAGCATCTGCCGCAGACCAATATGTTCCTCCCTTGTCACTTGGATAATTATTTACTTTTACATCGGAACAATCCTATTTTTAACATTTCATGTGCGCCACACACACACACACACACCCACCATGGTGGAGTTGGTTGACTCGTCTCCAGCACAGACAAGAGTTGAGCCCTCCCCAGCTGGGCTTCTGAACACTGCGTTCTTGGTGAGCAGTTTGCAGGATGAGCCAGCGCTAAAGATCTGGACTGGGTTGCAGGAACACGCAGGCTCCTGAGCAGTAAGCATTTGAGGGGTTCTGTTCAGCTCCATCAGAACACAACGCAGTGACGGGTTGGAGCGCCCTGGAGTCACATGTGGACAAACACAGAGATTGTCAGAGGAAATACTGTAAATCCTGGAGAGGTACTAGTGTGTGCAGGTTTTTGTTCAAGCCCATCGGTAGTCAAAACATAACCCACTACGAGACACAAGGATTCATTGAGCAGTGAAGAGAAACCACTTCAGTAACTTTGCCATATTGCGTAACTATTAACACGTTTCCCCAAAATGATGCATTAGATTTAACCTCCTGAGCTGTCCTCATTTGGTAGGCGTGGCCTATTAACAGGGGTGCAAACTCATCAGGGGTGAAAAAAGTGACAAAGACCGAACCCCCCTAGAGCATCCCCTTGAGAAGAAAAAAATACCAGCTTGAAAATGTGGATTTACAATCGATTTTATCACGAGGATATAGGTAAAAACTCACCCTAGAATCTTACTGCTACGTAAAAGTAATGTTAAGGGGGACATTACATATAAAGCAGTGCAAACTATATCCAAATTGAAGTAGGGGTGTGCAATATATATCGTTTGCGATAATATCATCGTTGTTTAAACGATATGCAAAATCATATTATAGAGTATGGCACTCATTTTCAGAAACCAATCAAAACGCTGCATCAATTATTGTTCGCGAATTGACTGCGTGCATAGGGTGCACATGTGACACGCGCATTCAGAGCATGCGGTGCTGCTGACAGAAGTTATAATGAGCGAAGAAACTGTGACAGAAGATATTTAAACACCAGCAAACAATCCACGGTAGATTAAATTCCTAGACGTGGGTCGTCATCACTAGCATGGAGGAGGTGTTTGGTTTCGATTATGAGTCCGATCTTTTTGATCATCTTCAAACTACCCACCGCACTGAATATGAGGATTATGAAAAGCTTCAGCAGTGATATATATATATATATAATAAAATATATATGCCGAACAAGACACGCCTGCAGCTGACAAGGTCAAATAAAAAAAACACACGTAACAAACTTTGGCCGATTCATTTACCAAGAAAGTACCTTACGACAGAAAAATCGACAGACGGCAAGATATAATTAACGCTGTCACCAATTACGTTGCCAGAGACATGGTGCCAATTCAAGCAGTTGAGATGTATTTAAACAGTTTTTAAGACGTTACACCCAAGATACACACTGCCTGGACGGAAATACTTTAGGAAAACAGCGTGCCTAAATAGTATGAATCATGTCGCCAAACTCTTGGCATGAAGTGCAGAAGGTTTTACATTTCACCACAACAACCGATTTGTGGTCAAGCAGAACGTCAGAGCCAAGTTAGTAAATTGAGAATACTATGGGCTAGTTTTTTGTATTTTTGACTATAGGCTAGAACATTTTACAGAAGGGAGTAATTTGTTTACTAAGGTTTGCTAGTGCTGTTTTTGACAGAAGTTTGCATTTAGATACTATTATTATTATAATGTCATATTTGTTAGTATACTGCACAGTTCACCTAACAGCAGAGCAGTGATTTGTGTTGTTTCTACATGCATGCTTCAGTTTTAAATAATAAATACCCATTCCAACAATATGTTTCAACTAGTAATATATTAATATCCTATTGACATTGTAAAACGGAGCTAGTAGAATAGAAGACATTTACAAACACATTTTTGAATAATGCTAAATATCGTCAGATTATCGTTATCGGCAAAATCCCAAAAAGTTTCAATATCGCACACCCCTAAATTGAAGATGTATTTTATTTTTCATTACACAATGTAGATACAATAAACCCCTTCCAACCACTCAACCCGATACTCTCCAATCCATCTACTCCAGTCCACCCCCCAATCACATTACTTTTTTGCCTTCTTTGCCTTCACCAGTACTTCCGATGAGCCCTGAGATGCTGCCATTGATACCACACTATGTGTGGTCATAATTTTAATCACTTTCTGATTATGTTTCTCAATCTTACAATGTGACAAAAGGGCATGGAAGCCCTTGGTAGAGTAATGTATCTCTTTGCAGCAGAGGCTGCATCGAGCATAGCCTGGTTTCTCAAATTTTCAACAAAAAAAACTGTGACAGCGCACATCACATATTCTTTTCCCTTAACATTGGTCTTAGAGTCTAGCTTCAACCAAGACCAGCTCCATTTGCATCTGATTCCTGCCTCTATCTGAGCCACAGTAAGGGCATCCTCCTCGATTTATCCCCCTCTAAGGGCATCCTCCTCAATTTATTTTCTCCTGAAAATAAATTGAAGTGGGTGAGTGGCCAGGCTGCATGGACTGGTCAAATGTAATGCGACCTTTAGCTACAGGCAGGGCAAGTTTTTAATTATTTGTATAGCACCTGGCTTTCATACACAACGGCAACTTGCGTGTTTTACAACACACTTAATCATAAAATATTCTGAGTGACCTTATTCAAAAAGTAAAAATGGCCTTGTTATTTTTCTCAATATGTTGAAATGTATGAAAAGACAAAAATGAGCACTATAAAAGTGGACTACTTTATTAATTATTTAAACAGCATTGGTATAAGACCAATTCTGTCCCATGCATTTTGATACATATCGAGTCATTGCTATAACCGTGAACCCTATTTAGCAGTCTTCCACTGCGTTTACATTTTGGGACGGTTGAAATTGCAAACCGTTCCAAAATACTAGAGTCCTAGTAGACATTCTATAGGCAAGAACCACATAATACCACAATATATACATCTAAAGGTAACCGAACCCCCTCATAATGACTTCAAAAGTAGGTTGCTTGCCATGATTGTGTTCATTAATGTCCAGAAGTAGTAGCTCACTGACTGAAGCAGCTAATTGTTATATTTGTCCGGTGGCACGAGACTGTATCCAGCAGCACCGCAGTTTAGCGGAAAAGCGCGCAAGTAGACAGACACGAAGATGTTCGCATCGTGTGATGACGCAGGGTGGCCCAACAGAGAAAAAAAGTATTTCCACAGGGTGAAAAAGATTCCCGCAATAGATAATGTATTACGCATACTCTCAGATGACTTCGATGAGACGTAGACACCCCCCCCCCCCTATATATGTTTATTGCAGATCTACACAAATCACGCGGATTAACTATTTTAAAGTAAAAACGGCGAATTTCGCCGAAAGGTGACAAGTTTGCACCCCTGTATTAAAGCCCTCATTTGGTAGGCGTGGCCTATTCAAATTTACCAAAACAACCTGTCAGTATAGTAAGGCCTCACCTGGTCTGTAGGTGACCAGACAGTGTCTGCTCTCTGGCTCCACCTGGATGTCTGTGCAGCCTCCCGTCTCCAGGGGCAACACGTGGGGTCTGTAGGTGGTCCCCTCCACCTGCTCCCAGAAGCAGCCTCCCTCCAGAGAGCCTGCTATGAGGCCACCGCACGGGAACGAGCTGGATGCAGCGCGAGGCACGTAGGTCAGAGAGGCAACAGGACACCTAGTGAGATCCCGAGAGGTCAGAGGTCAGGGGTCAGGGAGACAACGGGACACCTAGTGAGAACCAGAGAGGTCAGGGAGGCAACGGGACACCTAGTGAGAACCAGAGAGGTCAGGGAGGCAACAGGACACCTAGTGAGAACCAGAGAGGTCAGGGAGGCAACAGGACACCTACTGAGAACCAGAGAGACAACGGGACACCTAGTGAGAACCAGAGGTCAGGGGTCAGGGAGGCAACAGGACACCTAGTGAGAACCAGAGAGGTCAGGGAGGCAACAGGACACCTAGTGAGAACCAGAGGCAACGGGACACCTAGTGAGAACCAGAGGTCAGGGGTCAGGGAGGCAACAGGACACCTAGTGAGAACCAGAGAGGTCAGGGAGGCAACAGGACACCTACTGAGAACCAGAGAGGTCAGAGAGACAACGGGACACCTAGTGAGAACCAGAGGCAACGGGACACCTAGTGAGAACCAGAGAGGCAACGGGACACCTAGTGAGAACCAGAGAGGTCAGGGAGGCAACTTCACACCTGGTGGGAACCAGAGAGGCAAGGTAACATTTTGGTTGTGTACTTCTATTCACGCACTGAACCCTACATATTCATTTATCTGTTACACCACATAAATAGTATCACACACAGTCTCCATTAATAATAATTTAACAATCAGTAGGAAAAACATACCTGATGGGTTAAAATATCACATTTAAGCCAAATACAAACCCCCAGTCAAAAAAACATTGGGAAAAAAAAATATGTATAAAAAAACTCAATTTGCTCAACAGAGATGTATTGAAACATAGGCATCATCCAGTGAATACAGACCAATGACCAGTGACATTTCTGCCCTTCAGACCGACCTGGAACGTAGTGGTACCAGCTCCTGGACGTGGGTACTGGTGTCCCTGGTGTCGTACACCAACACAGAGCCGTTACTCAGGCCGGCATACACATAGCTGTTGTTGTCCAGGCACCAGCAGCAGCTCCATACGGGTTTACCGGTGTTGTACGTCTGCACCACTGTGTTGGTCATCAGGCTGCAAGACAGAAACGGGACCGGTGAGCCATTAGACACAGGAAAGAGTACAAGCATGGCAAGAGTTAATCTATAACCAGTCCTGCAAACAAATTATATTACTCCTTAATAAACATCAATGTTCTACTCTCATAATCTGGGAAAAGAAAACAACGCTGTTTTGTAAGAAAGGGTTTAGAGAAATCTCTGTCTCGGCTGGTTACCTGGTGAGTTTTATGGTGCTGTCCAGGGCTGCAGACAAGAGAAGACCGTCAGCCTGTCTGCTGAAGGACAGGCCTCTGATCTGTTTGCCATGGATGGGAACGTACTGGCAGGCCTTCATATTCACCGTGCTTACCTTTTTCACCCCACAGCCTAAAAGACATGACGGGTGGGGGGCAAATGGAAAACAGGAAAAAGATGACGGGTGGGGGCAAATGGAATACAGGAAGAACGTGACGGGTGGGGGGCAAATGGAAAACAGGAAGAACGTGACGGGTGGGGGGCAAATGGAAAACAGGAAGAACGTGACGGGTGGGGGGCAAATGGAAAACAGGAAGAACATGACAGGGCCATTTTGTACTGTCAGATCTCCATAAGGTCTTCAGGTACCAGAGTGTTGTGTGGGCAGGGCTGTGTCTTACCTGGTACCAGAGTGTTGCGTGGGGAGGGCTGTGTCTTACCTGGTACCAGAGTGTTGTGTGGGGAGGGCTGTGTCTTACCTGGTACCAGAGTGTTGTGTGGGGAGGGCTGTGTCTTACCTGGTACCAGAGTGTTGTGTGGGGAGGGCTGTGTCTTACCTGGTACCAGAGTGTTGTGTGGGGAGGGCTGTGAGGCCAGCAGGCAGCTGAGGGGCTCACAATATGACAGAACCCTGCAGCCCCCTGCCTGAGACACCAGCACGGCCTTGGAGAAGACATATTGCCCCCCCTTGATGTTGTCGTGTCTCTGGGAGAGCCCTGAGAATGAGGTCCCTTTGCTCTGAGAGGCTCCACAGCCAGGCTGGGCCATTAGAGTCCTTAGCTCCTGCCAAAAGTAGGAGAAAGAAAGAGTGACCTGTCTGCAGTGTTCACCAGTATTTCCACTGGTGTGTTACTTTTTTGTTACTGAGTAGTAGGTGGCAACAGCACAGGATGTGGGCGCACCCCCAAACATGTATCTTATATGGGGGTTCCACGCAGGGATGGAAATTAGCACCACCGTGGCGTGTAAATAAAAATAGCATACTGTTTCACCCGGACACTTTAGAGGCGGCGCACATAAAAAAAAATGTGGCGTTACATCGCAGGCGTTGTTAAGAGGTCCGCTGAGAAAACATCTCAGGAGGAGCCAGTGGACAAAGAGGCGAAAGTCAAAAAAACTTTTTTAAAGAACGATGGAGAAAAGCAGACAATGGGGAGTCCCGCGATTGGTTAGTTTACGATGAGACAAATCTGATAATGTACGGCTCTGTATGTCGTCAACACGTTTCAGAAGATGCCAAAACTAATAGTTTCATTGTTGGGACTAAAAACCTAAAACTGGAAGCCATAAAAGACCACGAATCGTCCAAATGCCACATCCAGATAAAAAAGAGAGGGAAAAGCAGCCCCAGAGAATACGGCTGCCATGAAGGCACTTACCAGCCTGAAGACGGCTCAGTTGCAGGGGTGTAGTGGTGCATATACGCAGGTATACGGCGTATACCCATCTCTGAGGAGAGGGATTTACAGTATACCCACCTTTAAAAAGATGACTGACCGTACTATAGGCCTACCCAACTCTAATCAGACTCAGTAGCCATCAATCTACAGGGCTTGAATTTCGGTGCGGGATTGCGGGGATTGTGCATAATTCATACCATTCCTGCAAGGTTAGTTTTTAGTGCCAGAAATCCCCGCACAAATATATCTGCTTCATCTCAGACCGAGGTAAAGTTGGTTGGATATACGATATTGGGTATTCAACGGATAGTCGGAGGCAGAGATCAGGTCTGGTTTTCCCGCAAGCAGACACTACACCACGGTGACCGACCGACAGAAACCTCCGTCTGCTAATAGTTAGGGACCGTCTATAAAGTACAAGTCTCAACGTTATTAATTCAATAGCTGTTTAACCAGTTTGCCTTGAAACTTCAAACCACTTTAAGATTGTTTTATAGAGTACACCCACATTTTGCACAGCTTTGTTTTTTTAAGGAAATGGTGTAAGAGACGTTTAATAAACATTAAAAAAAATTAAAATCTATCACTTGAAAACCTCAATTTACTTTCATATTGTGCGTGCTCTCGTTTGTGTCCATGGCGTGCTGACCAAGGCGCATGATTGAGATCTCTAAATTCACAGTATACCCACCTAACCAGACACCACTACAGCACTGCCCAGTTGATGAAAATGATGAAAATACTGTTTAGGAACGCCCACGCAATCGCGAAAAAAGGAAGGCCATTTCAAGATTACGAATGGCAATGCAAGTAGGCCTAAGTGTTTTTTTTGTGGCTGGTAAAAACATTGAAATCCACCAGCCACAGTGGCCGGTGGACAAAAGATTTAATTTCCAATCCTGGTTCCACGTATACTTGCCATATTATTAGATGTTTATTTCAATATGTTATTAGACTGTACTGTTTAGACGGCTGTCCCTTATCGACGACCAGTCTACTCACATTATGAAATGTGTGTTTTGGTTTCAGGTGTCAATGCACCTAATATAGCACGTGTTCACTGTTATATTACCAGTGCACCAACAACCCGTTCACTAGCCATCAGACGGGTCCAGAACCCAGTCGCTAGCCATCAGACGGGTCCAGAACCCAGTCGCTAGCCATCAGACGGGTCCAGAACCCAGTCGCTAGCCATCAGACGGGTCCAGAACCCAGTCGCTAGCCATCAGACGGGTCCAGAACCCAGTCGCTAGCCATCAGACGGGTCCAGAACCCAGTCGCTAGCCATCAGACGGGTCCAGAACCCAGTCGCTAGCCATCAGACGGGTCCAGAACCCAGTCGCTAGCCATCAGACGGGTCCAGAACCCAGTCGCTAGCCATCAGACGGGTCAAGAACCCAGTCGCTAGCCATCAGACGGGTCCAGAACCCAGTCGCTAGCCATCAGACGGGTCCAGAACCCAGTCGCTAGCCATCAGACGGGTCCAGAACCCAGTCACTAGCGTTTGATGGTCCAGAACCCATTTACTTGCCATAAGACGGGTCCAGACCCCCCAAAAATTCCCATGATCTACTGCCAACAAAAAAAAATAATAATAATGTTGTGATTGTACATACAAACCTCTAATTCAGAATGGGGTGACGTTATGGGATTTATTTATACAATAGCAGCTTTCGTCTAACCAATAGGTATAGGAATTCTCACTCAGTTAGCGTTAGCGCTCTGCCTCGTCCGGCACATCATTTTGAAAACATTAATTTCACAGGGCAGCCGGCCCGTTTCGCACGCCATGAGGCTGTCGTAACACCTCCTGAAGCCTTGTGCTAATCATAAGAGCACTTACAACAAGAGCTACTTAAATTTGTGTGAACTACAATACGGACTACACAACAAAACAAAGAACCACAATATCATACGGCTGTGTCGTGATGTCTCAAGTAATACCCAACATGCTGTAATTTACCACAGTGGTTTTCCAGTGGGTAGATCAACCTCAGTGTCTATAGGGCTGTATTAATCATGTATTTATACTATGCATGGAAAACTAGGGAATATAGAAGAGAACTGCTAAAGAAACATAAATACCTGAACCTGCTTGCGTAGTTTTCCACATTCGTCTGTTATCACCTGCAGCTGTAGCCGGCACTGTGCAGACTCCAGTTCAGCCTTCCTCCGTAGGGACTGTTCCTGCTCCAGGGACCTGCACACAACAGCGGTCAGAGACACGACAGCGTTCAGTCACCCACTCACGCACAGACACCCACTCACTCACAGACACCCACTCACTCACAGACACCCACTCACTCACAGACATCCACTCACTCACAGACATCCACTCACTCACAGACACCCACTCACTCACAGACACCCACTCACTCACAGACACCCACTCACTCACAGACATCCACTCACTCACAGACACCCACTCACTCACAGACACCCACTCACTCACAGACACCCACTCACTCACAGACACCCACTCACAGACACCCACTCACAGACACCCACTCACAGACACCCACTCACAGACACACAGTCAACAGCTGCCTCACTGCATCAATGAGTACGGTCAAATCAATATGACAGACTGGTAACCTAGGGGGACCTGGGTCACGTTACCTCTTCACGCGCTCCTGATCCGTGTTGTCCACAGCCTTCAGCTTGCGTGCGTATAGGAGGACAATGTCGGAGCGCTTGGCCTTCTTGTTGCACTGCAGAAATGAGAACAGCACATTAACTTCCCGAAACTGCACTTCTTTCTTGCAATTATTTTCACGTGCGTGGTAGAGAGACAGGTAGACAGACCGGTAGAGAGACATGCAGAGAGACACAGACCTGGGGACACTTGGCTGCTTGGCCCTGACTCCTAACCCAGCGTTCGATGCAGTTGTGTCCGAACAGATGTCCGCAGCGCAGTGCGGCCAGACGATGTTCCCCCGACGTGGTCCAGGGCTCAAAGCAGACAGGGCAGTTCTCCCCTTCGGTCTCATCCACCTGAGGTGGTGGTGGTGTACGCACACTACCAGAAGGGACAGAGGCCGGTACCACCTGGATAAGAGACAAAAAGATGATGCACGTCCCGCAGTGAAGAAACAGTAACACTACACCGCACCTCTGGAGAAACAGCTGACTGGCTCATCGTACAACTGTTACGCCGCCCGGCTCATCGTACAACTGTTACGCCGCCCGGCTCATCGTACAACTGTTACGCCGCCCGGCTCATCGTACA
Source organism: Dallia pectoralis (assembly GCA_029465975.1). Classification (NCBI taxonomy): domain Eukaryota; kingdom Metazoa; phylum Chordata; class Actinopteri; order Esociformes; family Umbridae; genus Dallia; species Dallia pectoralis. The sequence goes on along the minus strand of CM055745.1, from coordinate 9,391,211 downwards.
ACTGTTACGCCGCCCGGCTCATCGTACAACTGTTACGCCGCCCGGCTCATCGTACAACTGTTACGCCGCCCGGCTCATCGTACAACTGTTACGCCGCCCGGCTCATCGTACAACACGCCGCCCGGCTCATCGTACAACTGTTACGCCGCCCGGCTCATCGTACAACTGTTACGCCGCCCGGCTCATCGTACAACTGTTACGCCGCCCGGCTCATCGTACAACTGTTACGCCGCCCGGCTCATCGTACAACTGTTACGCCGCCCGGCTCATCGTACAACTGTTACGCCGCCCGGCTCATCGTACAACTGTTACGCCGCCCGGCTCATCGTACAACTGTTACGCCGACCGGCTCATCGTACAACTGTTACGCCGACCGGCTCATCGTACAACTGTTACGCCGACCGGCTCATCGTACAACTGTTACGCCGACCGGCTCATCGTACAACTGTTACGCCGACCGGCTCATCGTACAACTGTTACGCCGCCCGGCTCATCGTACAACTGTTACGCCGACCGGCTCATCGTACAACTGTTACGCCGACCGGCTCATCGCAACGACCGGCTCATCGTACAACTGTTACGCCGCCCGGCTCATCGTATAACTGTTACGCCCGACCGGCTCATCGTTACGCCGAATCGTATAACTGTTACGCCGACCGGCTCATCGTACAACTGTTACGCCGACCGGCTCATCGTATAACTGTTACGCCGCCCGGCTCATCGTACAACTGTTACGCCGACCGGCTCATCGTACAACCGTTACGCCGACCGGCTCATCGTATAACTGTTACGCCGACCGGCTCATCGTATAACTGTTACGCCGACTGGCTCATCGTATAAATGTTATGCCGCGTAACTGACAAAACGGTCTTACCTCAGGATTCACTTGGTTTCCAGCTTCTGTAATTGTAGCTTCTGTTGGTGCAAGAAGAGATACAAAGGAAAGACATAGTGATCACTAGTATGGGACAGTGGTGAATGGCAAAGCATGGATCAGACTGGAGCCTAATTTACCTGCCGGATTGAGGCGTTGCGCTGTCAGCATTGCCACCGGAGGGTTCAGACGCGGGCTGGAAGAGACCGCTGCTGGCCCCGGGGCCTCTGGCTCGTCCTCTGACTCGCTCACCTCCGTGGTACTCCCTGAGTCCGGCTCAGCCTGGTTGGCAGCAGGGGCTCGCAGCAGGAAATCAAGGAAACGGCTAGCAGGGGCAGAAGGCTGGGTGGCATGGTGTACCCTGATGCCCGACCTGATTACCACAACAAGACAATAGGTGCCACCAATTCAATTGTGCCACTTTTATGCCAGCGTTCAACCACGGTGATATGGCAAGTATTAAAAACTCTGTATACACTTCAGAGTTGCACCGTCTGCAGCAGTGCTAAAAAAATCTCACAGGAGTTTAATAATGATTGACCTGGATTTGGCAACACAATGTGCTTCTGTACCTTTTGAATAAAGTTCTTAAGACCTGGAAGTTCTAAAGAGTTCTCTGCCAGGTCCTAACTACCTGAAAAGGTTCTCAACACCTTTTGAATAAAGTTCTTAAGACCTGGGAAAGCTTAAGACTTCTTTGCCAGGTTCTGAAGAATTTTGAATAAAATGTACACTGCATGCAATGTTTTAAATGTACATCATGCCAGTAAACAGGTATCTATGAATATAAAATGCATGTATTTTATAATTTCTTATTCTGTTCCTTTGTAAAGCACATTGAATTGCTTCTACGTATGAATTGTGCTATAAAAATAAACATGCTTGCTTGCTTCTGTAGATAATCCATAAAAAACTTCCATTATCAGCTACAATAGTTACTACTCACAACACATGTTTACAAAGTCTACAATGCACTTCTGATCAACTTGATGTTGACAAAATATTAGCTTATTCGTTTTTTAATAGCGCATTTCTAAGTGAGCCCAAACTATTGACTGGTAGTGTAGATTCCCTAAAGATCTATAACCTAGTATAGAGGGAAAAGGTGAACATGGAATAAAAACTGCACAATGATCTCTTACTAATCAATATTCTGTCTGACCTCCAGTCTAACCATTATTACCTGGTTCTCCGCTGTCTCTGGGCCGCTCCTGTAGTCACCCTGGTTCCAACTGGACCCTCCATTCTGACTCTGGGCCCAACTTGACCTTCCACTCGGACTCTGTTCTGACTGAAGGCCCAGGTGGTCGGTAGTCGAGGTGGGTCCCGGGCCACGGTTTCTGCCTCGTCCTCCACCTCGGTTTCACTGCCGGAGCCAATGACAATAGGGACCTCAACTAGACTGTCTGGGTCTGGTTCCCTACTGGGGCCTCCCAGCTGTAGGTCCACCTCCATCGACTCAAGCACCTCCATGTTACCTATTGGTATGAACGGTAAATGAATGCTGATCACAAATTGACATTCAACTTAGGCAACTCAATATAACAAAACGGTGCAATTGATAGAATAGTAACTTGGTTGTTCAGGCAAAGTAACATCCTGAAATGTCAATTTATAGTTGCATAAATGGCTAGGCAAATGTTTGCAGTGCCGGATACATTTATGGAGAGATTGGAAACGCATTAACATCTCATGTGCATTGTGCTTGACGGATTGTGAGTCATTCGAAGATTTATTAAATAAGCGTAACTAAATATTACAACCATAAGACTAAATAATTTGCAAGTAACGAGATGTTTATTGTTCTTCTTTGCGATTTTATCGTTGACATTATGTTATAGAAAATAGTTAAATGAAACATCGCTTTTCACAAAGACGTTCTTGACGCCTGTCTTAGCAACCGTGTGACGTGGTAAACAACTCTAAACGCCATTGGTGCACAATCGCCGGTGAACGTGACATTTAATTGGCCGATTAATATCTTTCATCTAAACTATCTCTGGCAATGCTAAATGTTTAGCTCAGGATTCCATTAGCAATATTGACAAGCAACTATAAAATAACGTTTGAAGGGCATTAACGTTAGCTAAACAGACAATGACTGTGTACATTACCGTTTTAACGACAACTGGCTGGCTAGATGGTATACATCAAGTGACAGCAGTTAAAATAAATCATTTGTAAGAACAGTCCAAGTCAGTCGTAGCTAGCTAACCAATATCTTCTCGCCGTGGGTCGGGGCCTCCTGACGGCTTAAACTCAGACACGCAGCGCTTTAAACTACCATTGCAAGCTGCCTCAACCATTAGATTAGCTAGCACATTACCTAGTGTATATCTTATTTCGCAACGACGTATCTACACCGGCGGTGTGCTGACAATCTCAATTGGTTTCATGAGATAATATCAACGTTAGTGTTTATAAACAGCTTCCTTGGTATTTACGAAGCTAACGTTAGCTGACAGTAAAGGCGTGTAGCTGTTAGCATAGCTGACAAACGTAAGAAAGAAATGGTACCTTGAAAAGTCCTAGTAGAAGACCCCAACGAGATTTACCTCCAGTGTCAATTATTGTGAGTTTCCGTGACGAAACACATTTTTAAGATTGACAGATTTTTTTTGTTTGATACGTGGTCTTATTATCTGTTTCCATGCTCAGTTGTGTTGCCCCACAGAGGAGGAAGGCTCGAATCTCCCCGCCAGTATTCAAAGCTCCGCCCCAACCACACTCAAACCACGTCCCAACCACACTCAAACCACGCCTCCAACAACACTCAAACTACGCCCCAACAACACTCCAACCACGCCTTCAACTCCACCATTTGTGCAAAGCCAGACTAGAGATAATTATGCTAATTAATGCAGAGCCACATGCGAACCTCATTCACGTATAAGTCAGCTACCGTGGAAACACAGCGTGCATATGTAAAGCTCATTCAGGTATATGTCAGCTACCAGGGAAACACAGCATGCACATGTAAAGCTCATTCATGTATATGTCAGCTACCAGGGAAACACAGCGTGCATATGTAAAGCTCATTCAGGTATATGTCAGCTACCAGGGAAACACAGCATGCACATGTAAAGCTCATTCATGTATATGTCAGCTACCAGGGAAACACAGCATGCACATGTAAAGCTCATTCACGTATGTCAGCTACTGTGGAAACTCAGCATGCACATGTAAAGCTCATTCAGGTATATGTTAGCTACTAGGGAAACAGCATGCACATGTAAAGCACATTCACATATATGTCAGCTACCGTGGAAACACAACGTGCACATCTAAAGCTCATTTACGTTTATGTCAGCTACCGAAACAGAGTGTGCACATGTAAAGCTCATTCATGTATATGTCAGCTACCATGGAAACACAGCGTGCACATGTAAAGTTCATTCACGTATATGTCAGCTACCGTGGAAATACAACGTGCATATGTAAAGCTCATTCACAAACATGTCAGCTACCGTGGAAACACAGTGTGCACATGTAAAGCTCATTTATACAGAGCCACTGTATCTGGATTAACAAATGATTTATTATTATTCCCAAAGTCGTGCAAAAACAAATACTCATTTAAAAAATATTATATTGAATACATGCAAACATGTTTACAGTTTGAATTAAAGCTAAACGGTGCATTGAGATTTGTTTATTCTTTGCTCCACATTATTTTAACTCTCACAGACACTTGATCAACTATCTGTTGGTGTTGTTTATGCTATTATGAATTGCCAGCAGTCAGTAAGTCTTTGATTGATCCTGGGCCAGACGTTTCTGTTTTCTTATTTTCCAGAACTGTTCCTCAAATCTCTGGAAATAGACCTATTGCTCTGCTTGTTATTCTTCCTCTAACTGGTCCACCACTTTACGGAGCTTGTCCACCAACACTGCGGAACAAAGAAACGTAATTACTAAGTCTGCCCTGTCATCTCAACGATGATTATCAGAATGGGGAAAAACAAGTACAAATATAAATTGACTGTTTGATATTGTATTTATATTAGAACAGTGTGTTTGTTGTTGAAGGAATGACCTCCTGCTGTTGGCCTGGAAAATCCATCATAGGAGCGGCACGCGTCGATCAGTTCTTCAAATGTTTTCGGGCAGTCTTCTGGAAGCGGCTCCTTATATCTGTCCTTGCACACCCTCTGGTACACCTCGTTGTTTGGGAGATCTAATCAGCATATAAAAGCAAAACACTTCATTTAGGAGATTAGAAAATGTCAGATAACTGTTTGGATATGGGATATTGTATTTCGCAGCTCTCTCATTATCATAATGTTCAATTCCGTTCCTAGCAGCAGGTTTGGCATTCGGAGCTGAACACCCAACATATGTTCTCTGTGACCCGTTTGAGGGACAGGAATTGAACCTTTCTGATAAAAAGCTAATGATGCCTACAAGAGAACGACAACATGTTATTTTTTAAATATTTAATTGGATTGTAATACTTTACACACAACGCTGATAAAGTTGACCCACCTTTGAAGGGAATCTTGCGGGTTGCAATCTCCCATAGGACAATACCAAAACTGCAAAGAACAGAGGAATTCAATCAGAATAAATTTGCAGCGGAAGATGACTTATATTAGATCCAATAGAAAACTTGGTAACACTTCTGAGAATACTGAACAATGAGACTGGATAACATGGCTATGAAATAACATGACTTTTTTATGCTTTAGTTGCCTTGGTAACAGGTTTATAATAATCATATGGTGTTTTATTTGTGCAACAGGAGCTCTGCTAAGCAGCTGTAGTATTTTGGCTATATACCCAATCCCACGGTTCCCTAATGCTTAATTATATCATACCAATTTGCATAATTATGACATATTATATTATAATGAAAAATATAGTAATTATTTCACATCAAGCGGCATAAGTTGCCATAACCTGACAAAATATAGTCAAAAACCAGTTATGGCACGGAAACACTGCAGTACATTTTCACCAGTTGGGACAAAAATGCATGGAAATCCTACTTCTAAAGTCAAGCCATAATATGATATTGTCATAAAGGGGCACAGTATGTTAGTGAATCACTTTCTTTAGAAAACAAATGAATCAAACTATCATTAAATGCAAGAACATGTAAACATGTGTTAAAGTTACACCATTGTACTATATGTCATAACCAGTTCAAAATGAACAAAGAGATCGGTATTTCACAACAGGCAGTGTTACCATGCTATTAGGACATTGTTTGTCAGCTGTTATGACATGGAAATGACTGTTATATGGGGTCAAAACATATGACATTATGCTTCAAGCCAAGTGTTATTTACAGGAGCTGAACGTGTACCCATCCAAACAACACACATACTAATTGATTAAAGGCTCACCTGTACATCTCACAGGCCTTGTTGTATTTATAATTGATACTCTCAAGTTGCTGGGGAGAGCAATAAGACAATGAGCTCCTCTTGGTGCTCTTGGTTTTCTTCAACGAAGTCTCTGTTTTGGCCAGCTCAAAACCTCCTAGCTAACAGACAATCCGCAAGAGGATTAACGAGTACACAAGCGTATATATATGGAACCTCAAACTACACATCGCCATAACAACCTCACTTTTCACATGCTTTGTTTATACATTATGTTTTACAGATGTAAACAAACTCACCTGGCCTTCTGCCTCTATTTCCTACAAGCCTTACTTTCTGTCTTCATCACTTTGGGGCCAATTGATGTATATATTCTGTTAACTTTGGTAAACGTCATACCTTTACTCTGTATCCAGCAGCTACCAGGAACTTGCTGCTGTTGATACAACCATGTACCTTGAACTTCTCCTCAGACTGGTGTAGTCTTTATTGAAAGAAATATATAAGCTAGTTATAACAGGATACCATAATGCCATTAGAGTACAGTTTGTTTCAGCGACATTGACTTGTCAATGATGTGTGGTAATAGGGTACAGTTTTCAGTGCTCAAAACTTTAGAGTAAGAGAAAAGGGGTGGCATTGTGTACCAAATGTACTGACAAAAGAACCATGGCACACAAGGATGCACTTTGAGATTGTATTGTAAATATGAAAGTATCAGATTATATTTTTATACTAATATTTATATTAGATTTTGTACATTTTGTGTTTTAAGCTTATAAGCTGTCCGTGGCTATGCAGCGTGCACATGTAAAGCTAGTTTACGTATATGATCAACTAACGTGGAAACACAGCGTGCACATGTAAAGCTCATTCACGTATATGTCAGCTACCGTGGAAACACAGTGTGCACAAACTCATTCACGTATATGATCAGCTACCATGGAAACACAGCGCGCACATTTAAAGCTCATTCACGTATGTCAGCTACCGTGGAAACGCAGCACACACATGTAAAGCTAATTCACGTATATGATCAGCTACCATGGAAACACAGCGTGCACATGTAAAGCTAATTCACGTATATGTCAGCTACCGTGGAAACACAGCGTGCACATGTAAAGTTAATTCACGTATATTTCAGCTACCGTGGAATCACACGGAAAATCTTTATTTTTCTAGAATTCTTATTAGAAAATAAATTGCTCCCCCATTCTGATCTCTCACCCCGGTTGACAACCACTGTAGATGCATACGTGTGTCATGTGATGTACCTGTAGATGCATGTGTGTGTCATGATGGTATACATGTAGATGCATATCTGTGTCATGTGGTGTACCTGTAGATGCATATGTGTGTCATGTGGTATACCTGTAGATGCATGTGTGTCATGTGGTATACCTGTAGATGCATGTGTGTCATGTGGTATATCTGTAGATGCATGTGTGTCATGTGGTATACCTGTAGATGCTTATGTGTGTCATGTGGTATACCTGTAGATGCATATGTGTGTCATGTGGTATACCTGTAGATGCATATGTGTGTCATGTGATGTACCTGTAGATGCATATGTGTGTCATGTGATATACCTGCAGATGCATGTGTGTGTCATGTGATATACATGTAGATGCATATGTGTGTCATGTGGTATACCTGTAGATTCATATATGTGTCATGTGATGTACCTGTAGATGCATATGTGTGTCATGTGATATACCTGTAGATTCATATGTGTGTCATGTGATATACCTGTAGATGCATATGTGTGTCATGTGGTATACCTGTAGATGCATATGTGTGTCATGTGGTATACCTGTAGATGCATATATGTGTCATGTGATATACATGTAGATGCATATGTGTGTCATGTGGTATACCTGTAGATGCATATGTGTGTCATGTGGTATACCTGTGGATGCATATGTGTGTCATGTGGTGTACCTGTAGATGCACATGTGTGTCATGTGGTGTACCTGTAGATGCATATATGTGTCATGGGATGTACCTGTAGATGCATATATGTGTCATGTGATATACATGTAGATGCATATGTGTGTCATGTGGTATACCTGTAGATGCATATATGTGTCATGTGGTATACCTGTAGATGCATATGTGTGTCATGTGGTGTACCTGTAGATGCACATGTGTGTCATGTGGTATACCTGTAGATGCATATGTGTGTCATGTGGTGTACCTGTAGATGCATATGTGTGTCATGTGGTATACCTGTAGATGCCCTGAGCTGCATCCAGACTCATGTGGGCCTTTCTTTCCCAAGGCAGCTTACTCTGGGAGTCCAGCACCTCTCTCAGACTGCCCTTCTCACAAAACTCCATCACAATCAGATAGTCTGGATAGTATCCTGCAATGATGCAAAAAAAAAAGATTTATTATAATAATTTATTCTATTTGTTCAGCCACTATGTTACGTAATGGAGAAGCAAATACCAAAGCCCACTTACTATTCTCGTCCTGGACACAAATCCCAAACATCCGCAAGATGTTCGGCGACTCAAAGCGTCTCATAGTTTCCACCTCCTTTCTAAAGGTCTCCCTCACCTGACTGTGTGTGCCAAACACCACATATCAAACAAAAACTGTAGTTCAGTTAGATATTCCAAGAGCTCTCAGGGGTGTGTTCGGCGCTATGCTACAAACCTCAGGTTCGTGCTCATCGGCTGGGTGTATCTTTTTATGGCCACTGTGAATTTGTTGTATTCTCCTTTGTACAACTCCGAGAAGTCATTTTTGAACATGACTTCTTTGGGCACATCATAAGTCAGTTCCTCTGGCTTAATCTCCCTGATATCTTGAATTAAAATGCTGGGTTTCTGTACTGTTAATGAGAAGACACACCAAGTTGCAGAGAGATCAAGTTACACATCATTAACACAGTCCCACAAATCACCACATGGTGTCGCCAAATACAATGCTGATAGCAAGACAATGCCGGATCAATGCCTGGTCCAGGTTGCAAAGGTGTGCTGTGATGGGGCTGAATTTGATCAACTGAGAAAAGATTGTAACCCGCACAGGCACCCACAAAACAGACTCACCGGTCGAAATCAAATGGCAACACTCCAATTGCGAAGTCTATTGGAATTATCTGGAATGACAGGTTAACCCCTGAACCCAGTGTGTGGCTCTGTTCTCTGCCCTTAACCCCTGAACCCAGTGTGTGGCTCTGTTCTCTGCCCTTAACCCCTGAACCCAGTGTGTTGCTCTGTTCTCTGCCCTTAACCCCTGAACCCAGTGTGTGGCTCTGTTCCCTGCCCTTAACCCCTGAACCCAGTGTGTGGCTCTGTTCTCTGCCCTTAACCCCTGAACCCAGTGTGTGGCTCTGTTCTCTGCCCTTGAGTGATATTGACTGCGTGACATCAATTGATGACTCAGAACTGGCTCTCCACAAGTTCTGTAGCATTTTTAACTCCATTGTTGATATGCAGATACCTATGAAAACGTTGAGAGTTAAAAGCAAGTCCAACCCTTGGTTCACGGCAGAATTGGCAGAGATAATACGTAGCAGGGATGCTGCTTGGGCAAAGGCTCGGAGTACTGGCACTAAGTTCAGCTGGCAACTATTTAAAACACTTAGAAATAAATGTGTTAAATTAACTAGAAAATCTAAATCTGTGAGGACCTGAGGTCTATCCCTCCCTCTACCTTCCTCTATGGCCCGTATTGGCACTTCCCCCTTGTCGGCGAGGAGAGAGACAATCAAGGACAGTGACAGCAGCTGTGCTCTGTCCTCACCTGTGCCTGGTTTGCCAATTAGGCATGTATTTAAGTCTGGGGTTTCTCTGTCTGCTTTGTGGGAACATTATATATGTCATGCTTGACTGTACGTACCGATGGGGTACGTTTCGGTATTTCTCCAGTGTTTGATCCGGTGACCGAAACGGTCTTCTGTGTGCTTCTTTTGTGCGAGACCCGAAGTGTTCGGCCCGAGTCTTGAAATAAAGACATTATTAATAGAATTCTCTGCGCCTGTGTCCGTTACCTGCTACCTGTGCTACCTGCCTGTGAGCCAGACGTGACAGTATGTTCCCACCAAGAGGGACGCAGCAGAGAAGGAAAGGCTGTTCAGGGAGAGATGAACAGTCTGCCGTGGTACCGGCTGATCTTCGCCGGTGCGCGTTTCGACCTGGACCACCTCTTCCTCCACGACCATCCGCCCCACCACCCATCTGGGTACCGGTGAACTATAGAGCCATTGCCTTTTCTGGACATTCCCCGGAATTTTTTTGGGGGGGAGGGGCGCAGATCCGAGGCCGAATTGGAGGTCCTGTTCGGTCTTTCTGTCCTTCCCGAAACTGGGTCTCCTGCCGACCCTGAGCCTGACCGGTACCCCGAGCCTGACCGGTATCCTGACCGGTATCCTGACCGGTATCCTGACCGGTATCCTGAGCCGGACCGGTATCCTGACCGGTATCCTGACCGGTATTCTGAGCCTGACCGGTATCCTGACCGGTATCCTGACCGGTATCCTGACCGGTATCCTGACCGGTATCCTGAGCCTGACCGGTATCCTGACCGGTATCCTGAGCCTGACCGGTATCCTGACCGGTATCCTGAGCCTGACCGGTATCCTGACCGGTATCCTGACCGGTATCCTGACCGGTATCCTGACCGGTATCCTGACCGGTGTCCTGACCGGTATTCTGACCGGTACCCTGAGCCTGTCTCCGCCCCCTGTGAGCCTGTCGCCGCCCCTTGTGAGCCTGTCGCCGCCCCTTGTGAGCCTGTCTCCGCCCCTGTGAGCCTGTCTCCGCCCCTGTGAGCCTGTCTCCGCCCCTGTGAGCCTGTCTCCGCCCCCTGTGAGCCTGTCTCCGCCCCTGTGAGCCTGTCTCCGCCCCTGTGAGCCTGTCTCCGCCCCTGTGAGCCTGTCTCCGCCCCCTGTGAGCCTGTCTCCGCCCCCTGTGAGCCTGTCTCCGCCCCTGTGAGCCTGTCTCCGCCCCTGTGAGCCTGTCTCCGCCCCCTGTGAGCCTGTCTCCGCCCCCTGTGAGCCTGTCTCCGCCCCTGTGAGCCTGTCTCCGCCCCCTGTGAGCCTGTCTCCGCCCCTGTGAGCCTGTCTCCGCCCCTGTGAGCCTGTCTCCGCCCCCTGTGAGCCTGTCTCCGCCCCCTGTGAGCCTGTCTCCGCCCCCTGTGAGCCTGTCTCCGCCCCTGTGAGCCTGTCCCCGTCTCCGAGCCCTTTCCCGTCTCCGAGCCCTTTCCCGTCTCCGAGCCCTTTCCCGTCTCCGAGCCCTTCCCCGTCTCCGAGCCCTTCCCCGTCTCCGAGCCCTTCCCCGTCTCCGAGTCCGTCCCCGTCTCCGAGCCCGTCCCCGTCTCCGAGCCCGTCCCCGTCTCCGAGCCCGTCCCCGTCTCCGAGCCCGTCCCCGTCTCCAGTGTACCTGTCCTCGGTCCCGTCCTTGTCACTGTCCCCGATCCCGTCCTTTCCACTGTCGTCGTTCCCGTCCCACTCACTGTCCCCGATCCCGTCCTAGTCCCCCTCTTCGATCCCGTCCTAGTCCCCCTCTTCGATCCCGTCCTTGTACCCGTCGCTTCGCCCGTCCATGCTCCGACCTCCGTCCCTCGCTCGACCTCCGCCTTTAGCTCCGCCCCCGCATTCGTCCCTTCACCCGTCCCCGTCCTTGTCTTCGTTCCCGGTCCCGTCCTTGTCTCTCATCCCGGTCCCGTCCTTGTCTCTCATCCCGGTCCCGTCCTTGTCTCTGGTCCTGCTCCCGTCCGTGTCTCTCCTTCTGTTCCGGTCCGTGGCTCTGTGCCCGTTCTCGTTTGTGCCTCCATGCCCGGTTCCACTGTCATGCCTGTGTCTGCCCCAGTCCCTGAGCCCGTGACCCTGCCCGAGCCCATGATCCTGCCTGAGCCTGGCTTCCAGCCTAAGACTCTGCCCAGGTCTAAGACTGTGCCCAGGTCTCCGCCCGGTCGACCTCCCGACCTGCATCCGCCGGGGCGACCTCCCGACCTGCATCCGCCAGGGCGACCTCCCGACCTGCATCCGCCGGGCGACGTCCCGACCTGCATCCGCCGGGCGACCTCCCGACCTGCATCCGCCGGGCGACCTCCCGACCTACATCCGCCGGGCGAACTCCCGACCCGTCTCTGCCGGGTCGACCTCCAGACCTGTTTCTGCCCGAGACCGGTTCTCTCTGCCCTGCCCGTGGGATGTTTGGCGCTGCAGGTGCAGCGCATAGAGGGGGTACTGTGAGGACCTGAGGTCTATCCCTCCCTCTACCTTCCTCTATGGCCCGTATTGGCACTTCCCCCTTGTCGGCGAGGAGAGAGACAATCAAGGACAGTGACAGCAGCTGTGCTCTGTCCTCACCTGTGCCTGGTTTGCCAATTAGGCATGTATTTAAGTCTGGGGTTTCTCTGTCTGCTTTGTGGGAACATTATATATGTCATGCTTGACTGTACGTACCGATGGGGTACGTTTCGGTATTTCTCCAGTGTTTGATCCGGTGACCGAAACGGTCTTCTGTGTGCTTCTTTTGTGCGAGACCCGAAGTGTTCGGCCCGAGTCTTGAAATAAAGACATTATTAATAGAATTCTCTGCGCCTGTGTCCGTTACCTGCTACCTGTGCTACCTGCCTGTGAGCCAGACGTGACAAAATCAGAGTACTTTGTTAACACCTTATCAGACTGTTATGGTAATCCGTCCAAATTCTGGAAAACTGTTAAATCTTTAAAGGGTAATGACGCTGTTTCACTTCCGCATCAAATTAACTCAGTCACTGGACCTATTACTGATAGAAAGGAGATTATCGATGCTTTTAATTATCATTTTGTCACTGCAGGAAATATTTTTGATTCAGTCTCAAGGTCAACTCATTTACATTCTGTTCTGAATACTGACGTAGACTGCTGTACAGGGGATGGGAAAAAACATGGATATCTAATAGTTTTTCGCTTAGGCAATTTTCAGTCTCTGAGGTTCTTGATGCCTTACGATCTTTAGATTCTAAGAAATCTGTAGGTGCTGATTCCCTGGAACCTGGTCTGCTAAAATGTAGTGCTGCACTTATTGCTGGGCCATTAACTCATATTTTAAATCTGACTCTATCGACAGGAATCATTCCTAAATTATGGAAATCTGCATATGTGTTACCTCTCCATAAAGGGGGTGATAGTACTGACCTTAATAATTATCGACCAATTTCTAAACTTCCATGTCTGGCTAAGATTCTTGAATCCTTGATAAGTTTGCAGCTCCGCTCCTTCATGGCTGAAAACTGCATTTTAAATGTGAATCAGTCAGGATTTCGTCCTGGACATAGCACTATTTCTGCAGCCACTTTAGTTTTAAATGAAATTATAAATGCTCGTGATGGAAAAATGACCTGTGCTGCAATGTTTATTGATTTGTCTAAAGCTTTTGACACAGTTGATCATGATATTTTGATGAATAGGTTGTCGTCAATTGGCTTTAGTCTTGCAACTTGTTCCTGGTTTCGCAACTATCTCAGTGATAGGACGCAGGCTGTTATGATCGATGGAGCTAGCTCTAATAGCCTCGGAATTCAAAAAGGGGTTCCGCAGGGTTCTATCTTAGGACCTGTGCTCTTTACTATTTACATAAACAATATAGGTCAATTTGTAAATAGCTGTACGTCCCATTTCTATGCAGATGATACGATTTTATATGCTTGTGCTCCAACAATTAGTGATGCTGTGTCCATGTTGCAAGCTGATTTCACAGCTGTGCAGGAAGCATTTAATGATTTAAAACTTGTTCTAAACACGAACAAAACCAAATATATGTTGTTCATGAGGTCACACCAAAAACCTGCAGATGATATTGCTATTTATTCTATGGATGGGTCTTTAATTGAATGTGTCTCCTCTTACAAATATCTTGGAATTTGGGTGGATAATGATCTCTCATTTAAGAAACATTTAAATGAACTTGTAAAAAAGCTTAAGTATAAGGTGGGCTTCTTCTATAGGAATAAGTCTTGTTTCTCCATGACAAACAGGAAACAAATTGTTATGTCGACTTTCATGCCGGTCCTTGATTATGGTGATATTATATATCAAAGTGCATCTCTCTCTACTCTGAAGTCACTTGACTCAGTGTATCATAGTGCTCTCCGCTTTATTACATCCGACAATTATAATACTCACCACTGCACTCTGTACCATAAATTGGGCTGGATGTCCTTGAGAGCGCGTAGATCATTCCACTACTCTATCTTTATCTATAAAGCTTTACTTCACAGGCTACCAGTATATATATCATCCTTATTAATTCCTAGATCTTTGGCTTTAAAAACAAGATCACAGAGTGGCCTAGTGCTAGAGACTCCCCTGGTAACCTCTGAACTAGGTAAATCAGCTTTTTCTTATAGAGCTCCACATGTATGGAACAAGATTCAAAAGGAACTCAAATTGAATGCATTGGTGCCCATGTGTCAATTTAAAAAAATGATGATACAATTTTATAGAGAGGAATGTGTCTGTTTTTAATTTGTTGAAAATACTATCTGACTGTACAATTAATATTGTATAGTGTGCATTTTATATGTGTTTGTACTACTGTAAAAATAATTGCTGTACTCAGGGCACACTTGCAAATGAGATCTAGGTCTCAATGTGTTCTTTCCCTGTTAAAATAAAAGTCAATAAATAAAAAACCCCTGAACCCAGTGTGTGGCTCTGTTCTCTGCCCTTAACCCCTGAACCCAGTGTGTGGCTCTGTTCTCTGCCATGGGGGGTTTACTGCCTATGTAGCAAGTTTACATGGCTGTAATTAAAATTGTCCACAATTGACAGGATGATCAATGCTTTGACTGTGGCTTCACGTCCAGCGGAGTGACAAGCTGAGGAAATAGTGGCAAGTTGGACCTGGTCCTTTCAAGGAGCTTTACTATAACCAGGTGTTTACTTTAATAAAGTACAGAGCACTTCACATCCACGTATGTAAACCAATTTAGCAATTGAAGATACTTACTTAAATTTGGAATCTCGGCATTGAGCCATATTCACCTTGATCATAATAGTCATGTTTGGGGAAAGTAAAAATTAAGTGAACAACAAAAACCGTTGCTCAGAATATAACTTAAACAGCTCAGTGATTGTAGGCCCAGTATAATATTCAGGTGTAATCGATTGACACTAAATATGGAGGGAATTGACTTTAACATTTAATGGATCATTTTTGTATAGATGTAAAACGGTCGTTTCCGTCCATGGTCTCTATATTATTGTTTTACTCACAGGTTTCCAACATGGCCTTGATGTCTTTCACGTCTTTTTGAGTGGATTCCACTTTCTCGTGGACTGAATCCAAACATTCTTTGGTGCCTTCCGCCAGAGACTTTAGCACTGTGAGATTAATATACACAACCCCCCCGTTAAAAGTCCACACATTGAGAAGTAAAGTCTGAGTAACTAAGCCCTCGCACTAAAACGGTGTACTCACATTTGTGCAACTCCAGACAATCAGACTCCCTGTCCGCCTCGTCCTCCTTCGCTCGCATCGACTCAGTGAACACCTGCTGTAGCTTCTCCCGCTGTTCCACCTGCAAGGCCAGTGAGAGCACCTGAGCAGCGTCGTTCAGGCGCTCATTCAGACACTCAAAATCATCTCCCTGGTCGTAGGCCTTCAGGATGCGCTTCAGGTAGCTGGCACTGGCGTATTTCTCAACCACATCCTGGGCAGATTCTAGGGTGAGTTTGAGCTCACGCAGGCCGTTCTCCAGGCGGGCAGGGTCTTTCCCCAATCCGTTCACCTTTAACGACCTCAACACCTCTTCTAAGGCTTTTATACGGCTGGCCATACGCTGACAGCGCTTCTTATTGGCTTTCACTTCGGTACATCGATCATAAAGATGTTTTGCAATGCCCAAGATGGGATCTATGATGTCCATAGCTGGAGAAGAGAAGATTAAATAATGTATTAGACATGATCAGCCCAAAACACAGCTGAGATGTCAGCATCTGTAGTACGTACACTCACACCCATTACAGTTATGTAAGTTCTAGAGGCTCAAAATGTTCAAGTGCTCAACTTAAATGTGATTTAAAGAGCGATCCAAGGCAATGGAAAAAGATGACATTGTCAAAGGAAGTGGAATAAAATGGTATAAATAACAAATGAACCTATAAATAAACATTAATTTTAATAATAAAATAATTTATGTACGAATAAATCTATTTCAAATGATTTATCATTAGCAATGTATAATAATGACAATGTGCAAATATTTACTAACAAACAACGAATAGAGAATTGATGTCCATGAAGTTGTTTGTGCTCCACAGGTTGCCCTTTCCAAATGGCCTCCTGTCACATGATCTGTGTGATCTGTGGTAAATATAACATACTAATGTCGTGTCACATGATCTGTGTGATCTGTGGTAAATATAACATACTAATGTCCTGTCACATGATCTGTGGTAAATATAACATACTAATGTCCTGTCACATGGTCTGTATGATCTGTGGTAAATATGTCACACTAATGTCCTGTCACATGATCTGTATGATCTGTGGTAAATATAACATACTAATGTCCTGTCACATGATCTGTATGATCTGTGGTAAATATGTCACACTAATGTCCTGTCACATGATCTGTATGATCTGTGGTAAATATAACATACTAATGTCCTGTCACATGGTCTGTATGATCTGTGGTAAATATGTCACACTAATGTCCTGTCACATGATCTGTATGATCTGTGTTAAATATAACATAGTAATGTCCTGTCACATGATCTGTATGATCTGTCGTAAATATGTCACACTAATGTCGTGTCACATGATCTGTATGATCTGTCGTAAATATAACACACTAATGTCCTGTCACATGATATGTATGATCTGTGGTAAATATAACACACTAATGTCCTGTCACATGATCTGTATGATCTGTGACAAATATAACATACTAATGTCCTGTCACATGATCTATGGTTAATGTAACATACTAATGTCCTGTCACATGATCTGTATGATCTGTGGTAAATATGTCACACTAATGTCCTATAAGATGATCTGTATGATCTGTGGTAAATATGTCACACTAATGTCCTGTCACATGATCTGTATGATCTGTGGTAAATATAACATACTAATGTTCTGTCACATGATCTGCGGTAAATATAACATACTGAAAGCAAAACAATCTTTTCCCATGTGCACATCCGTTGTCAGATTCAGTCATGTGCAGTATTTATATTCTTGCACAACAATTTAAGTTCCAGTTTTATTTGGATAAGCTTTTCCTGTAAAGGTTCATAATGTGTTGTCTCATCGGTGTCATTGTCTTAATGTGTAGTGAAGGATTTGCACTGTTGTTTATGTCTATTAATCTCTGAACTTAACAGTTTCCTGATGTTAAATAACATTTCTGAATGGTGTCATATGGTCTGTGGTGAAGGGGCATATAGGGCCATATAATCTGGTAGTAAAGGGGTCTATAGGGTCATATGGTCTGGTATTAAGGGGTCTATAGGGTCATATGGTCTGGTATTAAGGGGTCTATAGGGTCATATGGTCTGGTATTAAGGGGTCTATAGGGTCATATGGTCTGGTATTAAGGGGTCTATAGGGTCATATGGTCTGGTATTAAGGGGTCTATAGGGTCATATGGTCTGGTATTAAGGGGTCTATAGGGTCATATGGTCTGGTATTAAGGGGTCTATAGGGTCATATGGTCTGGTATTAAGGGGTCTATAGGGTCATATGGTCTGGTATTAAGGGGTCTATAGGGTCATATGGTCTGGTATTATGGGGTCTATAGTGTCATATGGTCTGGTATTAAGGGGTCTATAGGGTCATATGGTCTGGTATTAAGGGGTCTATAGGGTCATATGGTCTGGTATTAAGGGGTCTATAGGGTCATATGGTCTGGTATTAAGGGGTCTATAGGGTCATATGGTCTGATATTAAGGGGTCTATAGGGTCATATAATCTGGTATTAAGGGGTCTATAGGGTCATATAATCTGGTATTAAGGGATCTATAGGGTCATATGGTCTGGTATTAAGGGGTCTATAGGGTCATATAATCTGGTATTAAGGGGTCTATAGGGTCATATGGTCTGGTATTAAGGGGTCTATAGGGTCATATAATCTGGTATTAAGGGGTCTATAGGGTCATATAATCTGGTATTAAGGGGTCTATAGGGTCATGTGGTCTGGTATTAAGGGGTCTATAGGGTCATATAATCTGGTATGAAGGGATCTATAGGGTCATATAATCTGGTATTAAGGGATCTATAGGGTCATATGGTCTGGTATGAAGGGGTCTATAGGGTCATATGGTCTGGTATGAAGGGGTCTATAGGGTCATATGGTCTGGTATTAAGGGGTCTATAGGGTCATATAATCTGGTATTAAGGGGTCTATAGGGTCATATGGTCTGGTATTAAGGGGTCTATAGGGTCATATGGTCTGGTATTAAGGGGTCTATAGGGTCATATGGTCTGGTATTAAGGGGTCTATAGGGTCATATGGTCTGGTAGTAAAGCCACTTACTTTCTCTGTTGTCATAGACACATTTAAAAAGGCAATACAAGTATTATTAACCTAAAATTACAAGAAATTAAAAATAAATAATGATAGGGCATAGAACCCTGAACTCTTTACGTTTGGTAGGCCTATATATGTTATGACAGCAAAACAATTGGTGTTGTTCTGTTAAGATTAGATTCATTGTGCACTTTTAAGAAGGTTCCTTAACAGTGAATACATGTAGAGTCAACCAGACATCACTGCACAATATGTGTTTTGCAACAGACAAAACATTGAGATTTGCTTATTCGCCATTGTCAGCAGATTAAGAAAATGTCATTGCTGACTGTCTGTCAGGTATGTTGATGAGGTTTTGACGATCTTTAAAATCAAGCTACTTTCACCGCAGTCGAATGCAACGTCGATTGTACGAGATATTGACAATAATGATAATTAACGGGCAACAGTTAAGTTGCACTTTTAAGATGGTCCCTTAAACCTGGTAGCGGAAAAAGCAAGGAGCGAGCATACAGTTATTTTCGACACTTAAATGTGACAAAGATATTGAGACCCGAGTCAAACATTATATTTGTTCATTTTTGTCAGGTTTCCTTGATGAGTTATTGACAAACTTTACGGGATTTCGTTTCCCATAAACCCCGAAAAGAATTGCCCATACACGACTTTTAGCGAAGACAACCCGCTATAAACATAAACAGTTAGAACTAAATCACTGTTATAACTGGCTAGAGGTTTAGGCTAAAAGGGAAATCGCAAACATAACACGCGTTACTGTTCTCTGTATAGTGTGAAAAGGTTAGAAATAAGACATACCTGAGAAATTATGCTTTTGTTACAGAGACCGATAACATCTGAAAGTGAAAGGCTTCACTCCAGTCGTGCTCCTCCTCCTGCAACAGATGAGGAACTCGGGAATTGACATCAATAATGTGGGGATATTTACACGTGTTTCATACAGACCTCCGGGGGAAATACTTATTATTATACTCAAACATGTACTTATTATACTTAAATATTCGTAAACATATTCGAAACTGTTGATCATTCAATGCGGTGTAGACACAAGTCCTGAAGTTTTAATCAAATCAATATTAAGAAGTAACGTTTTATTTATTTTGCAAGTGGCTGAATTTCCAAACAGAATGCAGATTTGGTGTTAAACAATGTATTTGATGTAGTTTAAGTGCTTATTCATACTAATCTAAAGTATAAAATGTCCTATATTTCATGAGCAGAAATATAAGAACACAGACTTTCATTAAGCACAAATAGCAGAATTCTTTCAAATTCTCTGGACATATTAGTTTAAATCCCATTTCTTTTTGATCGACTTATGTCCTCGTGAACTCAGTAAAGTCTTTTGGGCGTGTTTCGTTTTATTCAGTATATTTATTCATTCATAGTATTAACTTTCTACAATCTGGTGTGTTTCATTCATGTTCCTTCATTTACTGAGGAAAGTCAGAGAACATATTTACATTTTTAATGTCCATATCAATTGCAAGAGCACAGGCCAACACACAGAATCACAACATCTTATGAAAATATAAATAAGACATAACGGACTAAAAATGCAACACCCATTATGAAGATCCACTTTTTTAACACATCGGAACCAAAAGTACTTCGCAAGTTGGCATTTTCAAAGCGTTACTTTTTGTCCCGTCATTTTTTATCGTCCGTGTGGGTACAAGTTTGAGGTTTCGGTCAACTCTCACTGCTTTCGTGTGACGTCGGGTGTAAATACGGTACTAAACAACCAGCTTTCGTTACACTTTCATTAAAGTTGCGTCGTGTGAAAAATTCCAACTCTAACTAATCAATAACATACATTTTTTACCGTCTTCCTTTCCTTTTCGAAGAAAACACGAATCGTTTTAGTAAATGGTGGTTAATCTGGGCCAATTGATGGGGATTATCTCTGCCATTCTGATATATTTAGTAGACAACTATTATTAGAAAGATGGACTGCATGTATTGGTAATTGTTGCTTGTATTTATGCTATTAGTGCAGTAGTCTTACAGTCTCACATATTGCCCTTTTAAAATAGTTAGCAAGCTCTATTAGCTAGTACTAGTCTGATAACAACAACCTAAAACAATGTTAATGTCGAAAAGACTTGTTGGAATTTCGTACCTTAAACACAAAGCTTTCATGACAACTGTCCAAGCACTTTGCACGAGTATTACAAATGGATACCTCCAAGACGGTGCCTCGGTTAAAGATATAAAGGACTTCATTAAAGAAAACACTGAGGTAGTGAACAAACACAACTTGACTCCAGAAATCCGGTTGAGACTGTTCACACCCAACTGTCGGTTTTGGCATGCAAGACCTGAACTGTGGCCCTTCACTGACCCGTTTTGGGCGATCTACTGGCCAGGGGGACAAGCACTTACCAGGTACACACCTTTATGATGGGGAAACAATGTTAGTCTACTGAGAATGACCATCAATTAACCCTTTCTCAATATCCAGGTATCTCTTGAGTAACCCTGGTGTCTCGAAGGGCAAGCGGGTGTTGGATCTAGGGTGTGGTTGTGGAGCCTCCACTATTGCTGCAAAGTTCTGCGGTGCTGCTCGGGTAGTGGCTAATGACATTGACCCAGGTGAGCACATACAGGTATTCTATACCTATATAAAGAATACCTTTATACATTGCTTATATCCTTTTGTGGGGGAAGACCTCATTCTGCCTCCCACTTCAGTTGCAGGCATCGCGACCCAGTTGAACTGTGAGCTGAATGGCCTGGACCCGGTTTTGTGTGAGACGGAGAACACGATTGGTTCAGAGCCGGAAGGATATGACCTCATTCTCCTGGGAGACATGTTCTATGAGGAGGCCCTGGCGGACAGCCTCCACAACTGGTTGGACCGCTGCATCAATACTCATGGGACCCAGGTTCTGATCGGGGACCCAGGGAGGGCCTCTTTTGAAGGACACGGCATCAGGAGGTTTCTGCGTCAGGAGGCTCGGTTTGAACTGCCTGAAGCTGTTAGAGAGGAGAACTACGGACTGTCTTTCACCACAGTGTGGCGTTACCTGCCTGAACTCCGACACACACACTCTCACTCAGATTGATGCAGGCCATCACACCTTTCTCTGATATCCAAATATAGAGTCTCTTTCCTTATGTTTTTTTTTTTATTTTTTTATTTATGGCCATGGAATTTGTCTGAACAGTCAAATCAGATGTTTGTTTTTTTGCGTTACCAGTTACTGTATGGTTACCTTAAATAATTGCTACCCTTTATAAAGACTGTATGAAATAAAAAACACAGGTATTGAAAAATATTCTTAAATATGGGGAAAAAGCCTTTGATGAGAGCAAACAACAACTGTAAGCGCCTGGAGTTTGTAACCAACTTAAACAAGTGGATATGGTCAAATTAAGCTATATTAAAACACAATAGCAGCGGGTTTGGCTTTGAAGGGATGCGTACGCAAAAAAGACAATTCCTTCTGTAGGGTGTTGTAGTCTTACTTCTGTAGGGTGTTGTAGTCTTCCTTCTGTAGGGTGTTGTAGTCTTCCTTCTGTAGGGTGTTGTAGTCTTCCTTCTGTAGGGTGTTGTAGTCTTCCTTCTGTAGGGTGTTGTAGTCTTCCTTCTGTAGGGTGTTGTAGTCTTCCTTCTGTAAGGTGTTGTAGTCTTACTTCTGTAGGGTGTTGTAGTCTTCCTTCTGTAAGGTGTTGTAGTCTTACTTCTGTAGGGTGTTGTAGTCTTCCTTCTGTAGGGTGTTGTAGTCTTCCTTCTGTAAGGTGTTGTAGTCTTCCTTCTGTAGGGTGTTGTAGTCTTCCTTCTGTAAGGTGTTGTAGTCTTACTTCTGTAGGGTGTTGTAGTCTTCCTTCTGTAGGGTGTTGTAGTCTTCCTTCTGTAGGGTGTTGTAGTCTTCCTTCTGTAAGGTGTTGTAGTCTTCCTTCTGTAGGGTGTTGTAGTCTTCCTTCTGTAAGGTGTTGTAGTCTTCCTTCTGTAGGGTGTTGTAGTCTTCCTTCTGTAGGGTGTTGTAGTCTTCCTTCTGTAGGGTGTTGTAGTCTTCCTTCTGTAAGGTGTTGTAGTTGATTCTACGGCATGTATTTATTACAGCAGCAACATGGACTCGTCCTGGGACAGTTTATCCAAAACCCTGGTTGCCTCTGGCAGGAGACTGAAATAATTCTGAGATTAAATCGCTCAGCAAAACAACAACACATTGATATCCACTAAAAACATGAATACATATATAGGAATGAGTTTTAATGGAAAAGATTTCAACTTTAAGTTAAGAACATCACCCATGAATTGGCTTATTGCACAATACACACTACTAGTTGTGGGTGTGGTGGAATTTTCAATATTATGTTATATTCAAATGTATTATTGTCTAATCTGAATGGTTCTGCTGTAAATAACTGTTCAGTTCCCATGGGAAGTCTCATGTCCTCTCCCAGGTGCAGGATGTGTTTTGATTGAGCCATTTAGACTTTATGGGTTCCAGATAAGAGGGACTCCAGAGTTAATAACATGTACGAGGAGGATAGAATAACATGGGCTCCAAATGCATCACAACCTGTACGGGAGAGGGAGGGTTTATACTGGACGTATATATAGAGGGAGGGTTTATACTGGACGTATATATAGAGGGAGGGTTTATACTGGACACGTATATATAGAGGGAGGGTTTATACTGGACGTATATATAGAGGGAGGGTTTATACTGGACGTATATATAGAGGGAGGGTTTATACTGGACGTATATATAGAGGGAGGGTTTATACTGGACGTATATATAGAGGGAGGGTTTATACTGGACGTATATATAGAGGGAGGGTTTATACTGGACGTATATATAGAGGGAGGGTTTATACTGGACGTATATATAGAGGGAGGGTTTATACTGGACGTGTATATAGAGGGAGGGTTAATACTGGACGTATATATAGAGGGAGGGTTTATACTGGACACGTATATATAGAGGGAGGGTTTATACTGGACGTATATATAGAGGGTTTATACTGGACGTATATATAGAGGGAGGGTTTATACTGGACACGTATATATAGAGGGAGGGTTTATACTGGACACGTATATATAGAGGGAGGGTTTATACTGGACGTATATATAGAGGGAGGGTTTATACTGGACGTATATATAGAGGGAGGGTTTATACTGGACGTATATATAGAGGGAGGGTTTATACTGGACGTATATATAGAGGGAGGGTTTATACTGGACGTATATATAGAGGGAGGGTTTATACTGGACGTATATATAACCTAGTTCAACCTAATAATGGTTGAGCTTGTTGACATGACATGTAAATGAATCCAGGTTCATGAATCTTGAATAAATACATTTTTATTATTAAAAGAAACTAGTCTCTGTCTTCCCTTTAAATTTCCACGATATGGGTCAACTAAATATTTTCACAAAAAAATAGATTCTGATAAATTTAAATAAAATCTATTAAATGTCTACATAGGTAGATTTTCAACTAAGAAATAGCCTCTCAGCCAACGACCCTGCATCATTTTGGAAAGGCCTGTAACAAATCACTAATTACAAGAGACCATCCCCCCGCCCTGTAGAAAATCTCAGACTGGCTGATGACCTAAACAACTTTTACTGCAGGTTTAAAAAAGCACCCATTAGCATACCACTGACGCTCAAAAGGTTTTCCCCCTACACTCAACCCCCTCCTCCCACCTGCGCTAACAATATGTGAGAAAGATGTGTGCCGGCTCCAGGACCTGATGGTGTGTGTCCCTCCTGTCTGCCATCCTCAGTTCGGCATATGATGCTGTCAATATGGGACTGCAATATATCCTGCACCACCTTGACTCCCCAGGGATGTATGCCAGAATCCTGTTTGTGGACTTCAGATCTGCGTTCAACACCATAATTCTCCTACACCAGAAGCTCACGCAGCTCTCAGTACCTGCCACCACCTGTCAGTGGATCACCAGTTTCCTGATTGACAGGCAGCAGAACGTCAGACTAGGGAGCATCTCATCCAAAACCCGGTCCATCAGCACTGGTGCCCCACAGGGGTGTGTCCTCTCCCCGCTGCTCTTCTCCCTCTACACAAATGACTGCACATCAAAGAATCCAACTTTAAAACTCCTGAAGTTTTCAGATGACACCACCGTCATTGGTTTGATCCAGGATGGTGATGAGTCTGCTTACAGACAGGAAGTGGAACAGCTGATCCAATGATGCAGCCAGAACCACCTGGAGTTAAACCCCGGAAAGACGGTCACCCCATATTGACTCTGTCCGGAAAAAGGCCCAGCAGAGGTTATACTTCCTGTGACAGCTAAGGAAGTTTAACCTGCCCAAGGCGCTGATGATTACTTTTTACTTAGCCATCGTTCAGTCTGTCATTTGCACCTCCATCACTGTCTGGTTTGGGTCAGCCACCAAACAGGACAGAGCCCGACTGCAAAGAACAATTAGAGCAGCAGAGAGGATCATCGGAGCTGACCTCCCATCCATTCAGGACCTGTACCAGTCCAGGGTCGGGAAAAGGGCAGCAAAGATCTCTGCAGACCCCTCAAATCCTGGCCACACAATCTTCAACCTCCTTCCCTCCGGTAGGCGATACAGGCCACTGTTTGCTAAAACCAGCAGACACAAGGACAGCTTCTTCCCCCAAGCGGTCACTCTGTTAAATGCTCATTAACAGTCCCCTCCCTACAGTGAACAATATCATCAACACTGGTCTGCTTATCTACGTCATGTATAATTTTTTTACTACATCTACATAAACCGCTATTAATATTTTACCATTGCACATGATCCATTTTGCACTATATTAATATACAAATCTATATTTCTTACAATATATTTATATTTCTTACTGTCATTTCTGTTTTTATTTTCTTATCTGTTTTAATTTTTTTTCTTAGACGTTAAGTGAATGTTGTACATTGTTAAGTGAATGTTGTACATTGAGAGTTAAGTTTTTACCGGAGTCAAATTCCTTGTTTGCTTCTATTGAATTCCTTCTATTGAATGCCTACATAGGACTATTTTCAGCAACCGTCAATCCTGTGACCCAATGGCACATATCTCTTGCACAAACATTCCAAGCCGACCCAAGTCATGCAAGGTCCAAAATATAATGGAACCACTTAGTAAAGAAAATACATGGAAGAATGGTCAGCTGGTATTCTGTTTATTAAGTCCTAAGGTCTGTAAGGCGGTAATCGCTGCAAACGGAGGATTGTTGACGATTTCTTTTAAAGGACACAATTATTATTCAACGTGCGTCTTTTATTTATTAATTGCGTAGCATCATTCGGAACAGATAATATATTGTGACATGACACACGCAATCTACTCAGTAATCAATCGATTACTGAAAAATAGAAAGCAAGAATAATTGCAAGTGTATATTTTTTCAAGTGTAGAAATGGGGAACGTGACTGTTTGGTGTGCAAAAAGTGCAACTTAACATCTCTCTTGAATCATTATTGAAGTGCAATATTCAAGTTTGAAAAGTACCCATTCAGCTAATTATTGGTAATGTTTATATTATACACAGAATATTCTGTTAAACTTCATCAAGAATCCAGCCAATCATTTGAGATTTATTTAGCAAATGTTGTCACATGCAAATTGTTTATGCAACCTTTGTTAACTGTTAGGTTGTTTGAGAGTTGGATTATTTTCTGATGGATTATTTTAAATATTAAAAAACGTGACAGATCATTTGACAGATGTAATTGTCACCGTAGCTTTGCAGCAGTTACAGGAAGTTTGAGGTTAATCATCACCACGTTGGCACGCACTCTAGATGGGCCTACATGTGCTCTAACCTTTAACCTTTCAATTCTTCTCAACGTGGTTGTGTCATTCCTGTCATTAACTCTAAAAACTAAACATACGTGATTGTTTTTGCATTTACACTTCTCAATGTATTGACCTCTGACATATACTAGATCTGTGGCATTTCTTAAAACAACTCCCTTTTAACCACAACATTAAATACATTAAAAAAATAAGTCTGTAAACAAATCATTCAATGACCGAACAGTAGAGGGAAACCACACTCCATCCACATCTATTCATACCCATTCCTGTTCTGAACATTTCTGTCCAACATTCCTCAATATTGTATTTTCTAGATGTTACATTTGCATAATGACTTGAACACAAATACAAAATAAGGGGTTCAAAAATGTATTAATTGCACATTGGACTTGGAGGTTTTACCGTTAGGTCCTGTTCACGAGAATTACATTACAAAGCTGAGATTCTGATAATTTTTATGTTTATTGGAATGTAAATAACAGTTGCATCACTTTGGTCTCAAAAATGTTAAGCCTTTTGGCGAATGTGTTTTATATTTCATCTGAGTTCTTGTGATCCACTTCAGTGCTCAGTTGTAGGTGCAGAATTAGTTCTAGAATGCTAGATCCAAGGGAAAATAATGTTAATTGTGTAAATGGTGGGGTTAAGATAGGGGTTAGGATTGGGGTTCGGATAACCTGTTCCTAGGTCGGTCTCTACACCGAACATCTTCCTTAATACACTGTCCACGATACATGTTGTAACTTAACAGGACTTAGAAGGTTCTGCAGGGCATCTTGATCTAAAGAAAAGAGGGGGCCTCGTTTTATACAATTCACAGTTGTAAATATACAACACAAGACACTACTGAATACCAATTAAAATAAAACATACCTGGACTGAGTTACATAACATATAATATGAGCCAAAATCTCACCAGTGATAAGAGGACATCCTGTAAATATGAAGATCTGTATGTTTGGGCAATTTCTGAAGACAGTCTTCACAGCCTTGTCTGTCAGGCGACGACATCGAGCCAACTGGAGTTCCTAGAACACAGCCAACCAAAGACAAGGGAAATGACAACCTTCATTTGTGTTTTGCTAAATAAATTAACTTTGACTTATTTCCAAACGGGACATTACGACAGTCCAGTTTATGTATCTGTCCCATAATGTGAACAGGTCGACCTACCTTTCTTTTGTTCGTAATTACAGAAATACTATGGCTGTAATATTGAAGTCATGAAATGTATTCAAAGTATAACGCACAGAAACATGCACACGTATGTCAAGAAACCCATAGACAAAGTAGACACTGATATAAAACTGTAAACGTGTCAACACCTCCCCCGAAGCCCCACAGTCAGTGACGTGTGGTCTGCGTCGTTCGTCGTCGCCGGTCTTCTAGCCATCTCTGTTTTTTGTTAATCACATAATTGTCCTGTCACGTCATTACACACACCTGGTGTCCCTCCCAATTAGTAGTGTACTTAAGATCCCTCTGTGTATGGTGTCTTTGTCTGGTATTGTTGGATGTCAATACAACTGTGCCGTGTAGAGTTATTTCGCTCATACTTCCTCGATGGTAATTACCATTTGAGTTGTCCTTTTGAGTACCAGTTTATTTTTGTCCAGTCGATTTCAGTTGTTTCATTTATTGTATGCTGGTGGGGAAGTAAAAGGTTCGCCACAAACGCTACCCTCCTGCGCCTGGTCTCCATTTATTATTTCAACCGGCACCCAGTCCTGACAAAACGTGTAAATATAGGAAACACATATGTGATTGGAAGATAAGGAACAGACTGAGTGGATTACTGATATAAAACTGTAAACGTGTAAATATAGGATTTATGTGATTGCAAAATAAGGTACAGACGGAGTGTTGTTGTAGAAAACCTTTTGAGAATTCGTTAGAGTGGGTGAAGTTCACTTCTGCACCGTAAATTATTTTCTGAAGGGATGGTCATAAAAGCCAGATGGCGATGCAGAATGTTGATTCTTGACTGTGTTTTCTTTCAATCAAGAGAGTGTTTGTAACTGCTGATTCAGGGGTGTTCTGTAATATTGTAATCTAGATCTCTTCTGCTTCTAGGTTAAAGGGGCTTTAACTAAACGGCCTTCAGCAGGAAGGGGAAGCAGGAAGGAGAGGCAGGAAGGAGCGGCAGGAAGGAGAGGCAGGAAGGGGAGACATGGGGGGAGACCAGGTTTCATGTCTTTCTTTTGTGTGTGTGTGTTAGTAGTGGATAAAGTGTACCATTATAAGGTTAACTGGGTTCATGTGTTGAAACTTAACTCCTCTCTTTAATACCAACAAGAGTGTCTTTATATGTTGAGGTTTTTGTGTTGAGACTTCAGAATAATATTGCAATGTTGTTGATGCTTCAGTGTAATGTGATTCACCTTGCAAGTAATTAATAAAAACTGTTCATTCTGCAAGCAGAGGTTCTCTCTTCTTTCCTCCGGATTCACTTAAAACATAATTTTTTTGGAATTGCCATTACAGTAGACACTGCTATAAAACAGTAAACATGTAAATATAGGATACACTTATGTGATTGTAAGATAAGGAACAGACTGAGTAGATTACTGATAAAAAAACAGTACACGTGTAAATATAGGATATATGTGATTGCAAAATAAGGAACAGACTGAGTGGTGTTGTAGAAAGTTTTTTGAGAATTTGTTAGAGTGGGTGAAGTGAAAAGAATGTAATCTTTCACTTCTGCATGGTAAATTATTTACACGTATGTGATTGGAAGATAAGGAACAGACTGAGTAGATTACTGAGGACATCTGGTTGGCTAATGACCATTGCCTTTGAACGCCGCAACAAGACATCCTGATCGGATTTTCAGTTTTCATAATTTTTGCCCATTAACAGCAGTTAATTAAGATTAGAAGTCTGAAAGATTTTGTCTCCCACAACAATGGAAATAGATTGAGTTCTTTACTCTTTACAAATAAGATCCAAACCAAATCCATCAATAGGTTTAAAAGTTCCCATTCCCTTTAAAAAGTGATGAACCAGGTTAGGGCCGGTGACACTGGGTAAAAAAAAGTGTTTGAACGCACGGAACAAGGAACAACTCTTTCATGAAGAAATTTGTGTTCTTACCTTAATACGGTTTGAACATTGTGCAGTAGCAAGTCCAAGAACACCCTCATCTGTAACCTAAAACAGAAGGCCACATCTTATTTGGATAGTCTGTAGATTATTCATCGATAGACTCGTGATCTATTAACCCTAGCCACAACCCTGTCCTTGTCGCTTACTCTCGCCTAACCCATCTTCTGTAAGAAAGCAGATGTTTATGAGCAGATATTTTATTGATACCCGTGGAGCCTTGGATTCTCAGTCACTAAGGTATGAGGTCCTAAGGTTTTAAAATCACTTTTCTACAGTAAATGCTTGTTTTACAAGAATTTCTTTGTAGGTTTATAATTGATAAAGTGATTATTCCTAATTGAATTGCTGGTCATGTCTGTATTTTATACAAGCCGTCAGTAAACTGACTAAAGCTCCATGCTAAGGTTGTTTGTTATTTAAATTACTGTTTCAGCTGACATGTTTTGCCAACAGCAGACAGCGACACACAGCACTTTTTCATAGAGTCTTTCAATAATAAAAACACTTTGCCTTCTATTCAGTGGGTAGGTCTCAATACATGTGAATCCATAGCAACGGCTAAGATCACAACAATTATACCAGAATATCCGGGAGCATCACCACAAACCAGATCCTACGGCATGACAGTAGATATATTAGTCGCTGTGTGGAAAGGGCAACTATGTAGTGCATGTGATCTACACACCAGGAAGAGAGTGAGGAGGGGCGGGGAAATATGTGGATCTCATTATATCATCTGAATGAATGGGATTATGGAAATATACTGGAATGTGTAGTACTAATGTGTCTGCATAGCAATACTGAGATATATATATATAAATATACATGTACTACTAATGTGTCTGCATAGCAATACTGAGATATATATATATAAATGTACTAATAATGTGTCTGCATATCAATACTGATATATATATATACACACACACATGTACTACTAATGTGTCTGCATAGCAATACTGATATATATATATATATATGCACACATACACACATGTACTACTAATATGTCTGCATAGCAATACTGATATATATAAATATATAAAAATATACATGTACTACTAATGTGTCTGCATAGCAATACTGATATATATATATATATATATAAATATACATGTACTACTAATGTGTCTGCATAGCAATACTGATATATATAAATATACATGTACTACTAATGTGTCTGCATAGCAATACTGATATATATATATATATATATAAACATACATGTACTACTAATGTGTCTGCATAGCAATACTGATATATATAAATATACATGTACTAATAATGTGTCTGCATAGCAATACTGATATATATATAAATATACATGTACTACTAATGGGTCTGCATAGCAATACTGATATATATATATATATAAATATACATGTACTACTAATGTGTCTGCATAGCAATACTGATATATATATATATATAAATGTACTAATAATGTGTCTGCATAGCCATACTGATGTATAAGTACTACAAATGTATCCATATAACAATATATAAGTACTACTAATGTGTCTGTATAACAATAATGATGTACAAGTACTACTAATGTGTCTGTATAACAATAATGATGTACAAGTACTACTAATGTGTCTGTATAACAATAATGATGTATAAGTACTACTAATGTGTCTGTATAACAATAATGATGTACAAGTATTACTAATGTGTCTGTATAACAATAATGATGTATAAGTACTACTAATGTGTCTGTATAACAATAATGATGTATAAGTACTACTAATGTGTATGCATAACAATAATGATGTACAAGTACTACTAATGTGTCTGTATAACAATAATGATGTACAAGTACTACTAATGTGTCTGTATAACAATAATTATGTATAAGTACTACTAATGTGTCTGTATAACAATAATGATGTACAAGTACTACTAATGTGTCTGTATAACAATAATTATGTACAAGTACTACTAATGTGTCTGTATAACAATAATGATGTACAAGTACTACTAATGTGTCTGTATAACAATAATGATGTACAAGTATTACTAATGTGTCTGTATAACAATAATGATGTATAAGTACTACTAATGTGTCTGTATAACAATAATGATGTATAAGTACTACTAATGTGTATGCATAACAATAATGATGTACAAGTACTACTAATGTGTCTGTATAACAACAATGATGTATAAGTACTACTAATGTGTCTGTATAACAATAATAATGTATAAGTACTACTAATGTGTCTGCATAACAATAATGATGTATAAGTACTACTAATGTGTCTGCATAACAATAATGATGTATAAGTACTACTAATGTGTCTGCATAACAATAATGATTTATAAGTAGTACTAATGTGTCTGCATAACAATAATGATGTATAAGTAGTACTAATGTGTCTGTATAACAATAATGATTTATAAGTACTACTAATGTATCCACATAAAAATAATGCTGTATAAGTACTACTTATGTATCTGCATAACAATAACGATGTATAAGTACTACTGTGTCTGCATAGCCATACTGATATATACGTAGGGGTTTGCTTTTATTGGTTAAAAGGTCTGTTCTCTTGGGATGAGGTACATGTTGATTTATGGAAGATTGATCAGTGGTATTTCATCCATCCTCAGAAGCCCAGTATCAGATCCCTGTTCTGGTTTTTATGTTTAGGAAGAAGTTGTAATTTTAAACTGCAGTGAAGTGTGGGCAAAAAACCCTTAACAGCGATGTGGGAGACTGATCAAAAGTGATCCTTTTTTTAACAGGGCCTGTTTAATTTCCAATTCTCATTCAATCTGTATATAAATGTGTATGATGCTTCTAAGAATGATTAAGTGTATTCAATTGCCTGGGTTCAATTGCTTGGGTTCAATTACCTGGGTTCCAGAGAGATTGAGGGTGTGCAGAAACCGGCAGCTCCCTAAAAGTTCTAATAAGGCACAGTCTCCCACGTCAGAGCAACCCCACAGGGAGAGGACCTCCAGGGTGCCGCAACCACGGGCCAAAGCCAGGACGCCCTCATCGGTCACTGCAGAACACCCAGTCAGGTCCACCACGTTGAGCTCCGGGCAGGAGGCTGCCAGAGCTCTCACACCTACAAAGTATTGACCAATTCACATTTCAGTGAATGGCCGGCGAGGTGGTGGCGGAATTTATGGGTCGGGTGATGTCACACATGTGGTAAATGATGTTATGGATCGAAGCATTCATATAGCAATTCAAATACGAGCCTAAACATTATGACCACTCACCGGTGAAGCAAATAATGTCATCTTCTAACAAGGACACATGTCAAGATCTGGGTATATTAGATGATAAGTGAACTATCAGTTCTTGTAGTCAACGTGTTGGACGCAGAATAAATAGGCAGAAGTTTAGATGACAAGGCCCACACTGTTAAGGCCAGACAACTGGGTCAGAGCATTTCTGAAACAACAAGGCTTGTAAGGTGCTCCCGGTCAGCAGTTGTGCATAACTACCAACCGTAGTGCGAGCATGGACAAACCACAAGCCGGCAATAGTGCTCATAATGACCCATGTCCACCGTCGAAAGTGTCCACAATGGGCCGTCAGAACTGGACCGTGGAGGAGTTGAAGAAGGTGGCCTGGTTTGATGAGTCCCGTTGGTTATTTACATCACGTTCGATCTACGGCATCCTCACCACACAACTTACAGGAATTGAAGGATCTGCTGCTAATGTCTTGGTGCCAGATACCGCCGGACACTGTCAGGGGACTCGTAGAGTAAACGCCTCGGTGGGTAGGCCCTGTTTTAGCGGCATATTAGGCAGGTGGTCATAATGTTTTGACCGTGCGTATAGCATCGATAACACTACAGCTACCATGTAGGGAATTGTAGATGGCTCGTTTCAGCTTATTATTGATTCATTATCTCGGTATCCTACCATAGCTGTGTGGTGCATCAACAAAGGTTATATAGTTATATGTAAAATTCAGTTACTGTACCTTCTGAGGTAATACTAAGGTTTCCGCGTAGAAAGATCTTTCGGAGCTGGGGACAGTGGATCTGTTGGAGGGCGGAGTCAGACACTCTGCAGTTCATCATGTCCAGCGTGTGTGTCCCAGAATGCAACACCTGAGGGCAATACATGTTCATTGAATTGAATGTGTACAAAAATTTGACAAGCAAAAAGGAATTAATTGTGACTTTTTTATGCCCATATCTAAAACAAGCCAATGGGAAGGGAGTTAGCCCAGTAAATTAGTAACACACCAAATGAATACCAACATCTCTACGCTCCAAGTACACACATGCGCTGCAGAAATAACAACCTGAACACTAATCAATTCAGAACCACATTGGAAATTGTGGGAAAATATAATTATCATCTCTGCATTAAAGTGTCATATGTCATAATAATCTATAACAACCTCTCTGCAATTAATATGTTATCTGTTACAAACATCACCATTTTAATAATGTGAAAATACACTATTGGCACTGGCCAATCTATCTTCAAAAAGTTCACAGAATATGGTATAAATAATAAACTATAAACACGTAGGCTACTGTTTTACAACACACCCACACATAGTCACACACTCACTTAAAACTGTTGATGCCACATTAAGCCTGCAAAGGCAGTTTGAAAGAGAAGTTTTTATGGTTAACTCCTCAAAGAGGACCCTGATAATAGATAACAGACCATGAGAAAGAGAAATTGTTACGGTAAAACTCCCCAAAAGGGGGTCCAATAGATACCAGACCATCATGACCTAGAAGGCCGATAAGAACTGTTAAAACTGACAATAAGACGTTGTTGTTTGCACACACACTGACCATGAACTCACTAACAGTGAGGGGAACAACCCAGACCGGTTCTGCGCATGACTAAAAGCCCCCTGGGAGCATCATAAAAACTATGTACAAACCTGAGTGGCTCACAAGGTGAAAATACTAGACAACCAACTGGGTTACAGTCTGTGGACGTATTGACAATATCTGAATCCGATCTAGAGAAGTGTAATATGCAACATGTAGTAGTTGTGGGTGTATGATCAAACCCTCATGAACTGAATACTATTAAACCGCATTGTTAAACCTTATCCTCCATTTGGGCATTTGTCATGGACTTGGAATGAATCATGTCTGCTTAATTTCCGCGTATCCTAACAAAATCCGTATTTCGTTATTCATATAGCTCACCAGACTGATGTTTAGGTCGGTCAACATGCCTCTTGTCGACATATTTCGTAGCAGTTTGTCTTTTAGGGACGCAGGTAAAGCCATGATGTCACTCAGGTACCAGTCCGCATTAAATGCGACGCGCACGGCGCTCCAGCAGAATGGAAATAATGCACAATCATGAACACATGTCGTGTAGTTAGCTAGCTAAACTGACGTCAGGTGGGTGTCTAACCGTAGCCTGCATTATACACTTGTTAAAACAAATCACGGAGGCAACCAATAGACATTGCAATACCTGCCCGAACCAGTAACTCACATATCCAGAAGCGTATCCACTCCCATAACGAGGCCACGTTAGCGAATGGATGAGCTGCTCGAGACGAGAGACGCACGTGAGTCTTGTTGTTGTTGTTGTTGTTGAGTCGCGCGGTGCATTGTAGGACATGTAAACTGGATAATAAAGACGACGGTTATTATTAACGGTTATATGTGTGTAATATGTATATAAACGTTTATAAAGCCGGACCTTACAGCTTTTTATTTAGATACCGGTCATTTCTAAGTGTTGAAACTCCAAGGTACACGAATACAGAAAGCCAGAATCTATACTTTATGATCTGACTGATGGTTTCATTTCAATAACATTACTTTTAGGTTTTTCTTTTGCCATCACAGCACAATTATCATGGCAGCATTGCTGCTTGTCTATAACTAGTATGTGAAATTGCAATTGCAGAAGAAACATGTGGTGGAAATGCACAGAATTGGACTCATCGATTCGGTACGACGGAGACAAAGTTTCTCATTTCACAATAAGAGTTTATTTCATTTTCTCTAAAATATCAGAACATAACAGCACAATTGCAATACTTTGCTCCCCAACTTCCCAATCGAGTCAAACCAATCCCAGGTATATACATCAAATCCTGCATTGTTCTTTATCTCCCATCGCAGTCACTTGAGCGTCCTCATTGCTTCATTGAATGAACCCTCAGGGGGTGTGTTATTGCTGGGAGTTAAGGTAGGGCACGCTTGGCATTCAGCAGTACAGTGAAGTCCATCTCCCCTCATTTTTATGCGATACTATTCCCAGCCAAATTCAGCACTTTAAATTCTTTCTTTATAACTGTGTGGTCTTGGTACTATCATCTTTACCTGCCAAGGGCAAGGTGAACACACAACACAATTACCTGTCTCATAGCTTTTAACTGAGTACTGAGCCCACCTGTAC
Source organism: Dallia pectoralis (assembly GCA_029465975.1). Lineage (NCBI taxonomy): Eukaryota > Metazoa > Chordata > Actinopteri > Esociformes > Umbridae > Dallia > Dallia pectoralis. The sequence continues at coordinate 9,355,264 of CM055745.1, read as the reverse complement.
CAATCCTGCATTTCCACTTTTGCTGGATCATCCTGACTCACTTTTTACTTTCTTTAATTACTTTACTCCCTGTGATTTACTCTTACCGATTCTTCTTCAGGTATTGGCTCATTTTTCGACACCCTGACTCTTCACTAGGCTGAAATTCTGCGTAGGGTGTCAAAGGAGAAATTACTTCGAAACGACCTGCTGGGTCTAAGACCATTGGATCTACATCAAGAACCCCTGTCTCTCCCTATAACTAGTGTGGTGGAAATTCTATAAGAGTCTAAGATAAGCCACCAAGATGTGGTAGAAATCTAAGTTCCTTAATATTCCTAATCAATTTTACTATACATTAAACTTTCAAATACTGAACTCAGACTGAAGTAAGAGGGACAAAGTGTTTCCAAGTTAACACCTTAACAAGTTTATTTGCAATTAAGACAAGTGAGGAAACCTTTACATACGCACAGATTGTAGGCTATGCAATGATCAGGTTAATTCCTAACCAGAGAGGAGAACAGTACGATATATATATAGGGAATAAACTATACATCATTCTGACATTTAATACAGAAGTAAGGACAAGAATAGACTGGGTCTTCAGGTTGGCCTCGGGATATGATCTTTATAAAAACATGGACAGTTAACTTTACGTCCATCCTGTCCTTGTATGGGAAGGAAACACAGCACACATATACTTTTCATACTTACAGTTGCCATATGATAAGCAGTCCATTCCCCTGTTCTCCCAAAGGTAACACAGACATTCTCATATTGCTAAATCTCCTTAGAGGGACATAACTAACATCGAAATAATCCGTAACGCTAGCCTCGTCTTTTGATGTGTCTTTAAGCTTTCACACTGCTCGATTTTTTTATAACTGATAGGGCAGATTTGGTGTGTTCCTAACTGTGGCAGTTAGAAGGGTAGCCTTTAGGTGTTATTGGAGTTTTATGATCACTCAAGAAGTTAATATGTGAGAGATATAAGTTCTCTGTCATGACAGAAGTAAGAACTAATGTAGAGGGTTGTAATTACTCAGTCTTACATCTGGGCCCGTATTCATAAAGATTCTAAGAATCTTTACTCAACTCTGAGTAAGGAAAATACAAAAGCTTTCTTTTTAGTGAGGAGGCGGCGCTAACCCCGTTGCTATGTATGACACAATCTTAAGACTGTGATAGTGATTTTAAGTAGGGTATTTTCTACATCTTCACTTTGAAATGACATCTGTAATTTTTCCTATTTGACCGTTCTCATACACACACACATTATATATGTGTATATAAATATATTTTTTATTTACAATGTTGTTAATTTCCTAAAGGTATTTGATTGGCTTAGAATGATACCAATTGTTCTACTCCTTCAACTTGAACGTTTATGCTGTGGTACCTATTTATATAAACATAAACGTCCACAACTTCCGACGATGCAATAATTTGGATATGGGTCCCATCAATTACTCCGACATCACCAGGGAAGCCTGCTATATTAATAAATGAAGTTTTATTGATTAATATATATAGAAATATGTTCATATTTGGCTGAATGCCAGGTAAGAATTGTGATGCGGTGGCTATAGTGTTGTTTTCTAATAACTGCGCACCTTTAAATGTTTTTTTTGGGGTTAATTAGAAGGTTATTTTGTGTTAGTTGGGAGTTAGGCATGGATAAGAATGGAGCCATACAGTTTATAGACATCTCTCTTTTGTTAACTATTAAGTCGTATATTCACTTCAATGTTGTTCAGTATTTCGATACGTTGATACTTTGTGCAAATTATTATTCGTTACGAAGTAAAATTAAAAACAAAAACAACTTGATCTAAGTGTCATGTGGATTCATGCAAAGAGAATAGTTGAGCGTCAAACTAAGGCTACAACGATGGAAACTCCACATAATAATTACTTTCATTAAACTCTACATAGTGATTACTTTCATTAAACTCTACATAGTAATTACTTTCATTAAACTCTACATAGTGATTACTTTCATTAAACTCTACATAGTGATTACTTTCATTAAACTCTACATAGTAATTACTTTCATTAAACTCTACATAGTGATTACTTTCATTAAACTCTACATAGTGATTACTTTAATTAAACTACACATAATGATTACTTTAATTAAACTCTACATAGTGATTACTTTCATTAAACTCTACATAGTAATTACTTTCATTAAACTCTACATAGTGATTACTTTCATTAAACTCTACATAGTGATTACTTTAATTAAACTACACATAATGATTACTTTAATTAAACTCTACATAGTGATTACTTTCATTAAACTCTACATGGTGATTACTTTCATTAAACTCTACATAGTGATTACTTTCATTAAACTCTACATAGTGATTACTTTCATTAAACTCTACATAGTGATTTACTTTCATTAAACTCTACATAATGATTACTTTCATTAAACTCTACATAGTGATTACTTTCATTAAACTCTACATAGTGATTTCTTTCATTAAACTCTACATATTGATTATTTTCATTAAACTCTACATAGTGATTTACTTTCATTAAACTCTACATAGTGATTTCTTTCATTAAACTCTACATATTGATTATTTTCATTAAACTCTACATAGTGATTTACTTTCATTAAACTCTACATAGTGATTACTTTCATTAAACTCTACATAGTGATTTACTTTCATTAAACTCTACATAGTGATTACTTTCATTAAACTCTACAGAGTGATTTACTTTCATTAAACTCTACATAATGATTACTTTCATTAAACTCTACATAGTGATTACTTTCATTAAACTCTACATAGTGATTACTTTCATTAAACTCTACAGAGTGATTTGTCGTGGAAATTTAGACTTTAATCGCTGAATTCGAACTTAAAGTAAGACGCACGAGAGTATGATACAGTTGACACTTTTAACAGGTTTAATTGCAATTAAGAAACCATTTCTCAAATACAGGTATAAGCTTTTGCATTGATCAGATCAATCCCTATGGCAAGCTTAAAGAATAGGTTTGAGGAAAGCCTTCATCAGATAACAGGACAATAACCTGTGCTGGATCAGACTGACCTGATGAGGAGAACTTCTGCAGGGGTATTTAAAGGAATGAAGTTACGCACACTCATTGACACACCAACCTAAACAGAGATGATGGAGAACAGATGAGGTCCGTAGAAGATCTCACCAAATATAGGATAATATTCATGACATATGGAGCTGTCATGAAAACCCGAGGGTCACTCCCCAGTCAAGTCGAGAGAGGCCTAATGCATATCCATTTATGGTGGGAAACATATGCGATGAACAAAGACTCCTATGTTTCCTTTTGACAGTCCATCCCAGATAAGGGAAACAGGACATCTGTTTCTAGCATTGGGCCCCTCTAACAATGTAAAGATACATTCCGGCTTGTCCTCCGAAAAGAACCAGATTCCGTTTTTCAGAGTCTCGTGCTTTCCGTTCTTAACCTTTCTCTGTGCCTTTTGGCCTAAACAACATCTATGAGACTTACATGTAACTAAACTTCTTGAATGATCATAAAATTCCATAACAGATTACTTTCATTAAACTGTACATAGCGATTACTTTCATTAAACTGTACATAGTGATTACTTTCATTAAACTCTACATAGTGATTACTTTCATTAAACTCTACATAGTGATTACTTTCATTAAACTCTACATAGTGATTACTTTCATTAAACTCTACATAGTGATTACTTTCATTAAACTCTACATAGTGATTACTTTCATTAAACTGTACATAGTGATTACTTTCATTAAACTCTACATAGTGATTACTTTCATTAAACTCTACATAGTGATTACTTTCATTAAACTCTACATAGTGATTACTTTCATTAAACTCTACATAGTGATTACTTTCATTTCTGGCACTATGTCATTTCTGCGCTGTGTCTGAGATGTTAGCGCGTCTCTAATAAGATCAGTCACAAACATGATCCCAGCACGATCTAATCTATAGCGTCTTATTAACTCACTGTCCTCCATTGTCTGCAATACATTTCTTCTCCCTCTTTCTGACGTTTTCTGCCATTTTCTCCTCTGCTAAAGAAACTTAAAAGTCCTCGCCTGTGCTCTTAACAATTTTGAGTTTAAGACCTCTTTTAAGGGTTAAGAAAGATGCTTTCTGAATTACTTTTTCCTTTATTAGGATTTTTTCTTTAATTATAAGTGTAAACGCCCACATTCTAAGAATTTTCTTAGAATATGGTCACTAGGACCTACTCTTTTCATTAAGATTCTTTATGAATACGGGCCCGGATGTTTGGGCCAAAGGGCACAGAGAATGGAATGTGTGAGTGTGTGTTTTAAGGCCTCAGGAAAGGTGATGAACCCCTCCTCCTTTGTGCTCCAAAACGGTATCCTTTGGTTATTTGATCTCCACCCAGTCTGCTTGAGGCAGAAGGGACAGTTTATGACACCCTCTCTTGTGCATTTCAAACTCGGTTGTTAATTGAGACTTCAAACAAAGCCTGGCATAAAGCTGAGACCTATAGGGAACACATAGGAAGTGTTTTCAGGTCGACCAGACATCCGGAGTCTGAGATATACATTTTCAAAATCACTGAAACATAAAAAAACTAGCTCATGCCAGATATTGTGTGTTAAATTATCCTTAATTAATTGAACACTTCCACAAAATTCAGACTGTTTTCTTTTAAATGCCTTTTTACCAAGTATTCCTGCATGGTTCTGTTTCAGAGCAATATCCATTTAGATTGGGGTGGGTCATTTCAGTGTTTCAGTGTTACATGTGTTTGCTGGCATGTGGTAGCTCATTAAAGCCAGTCACATTTGGTGGGACGCGGTGTTACATGTGGTAGCTCATTAAAGCCAGTCACATTTGGTGGGACGTGGTGTTACATGTGGTAGCTCATTAAAGCCAGTCACATTTGGTGGGACGCGGTGTTACATGTGGTAGCTCATTAAAGCCAGTCACATTTGGTGGGACGCGGTGTTACATGTGGTAGCTCATTAAAGCCAGTCACATTTGGTGGGACGCGGTGTTACATGTGGTAGCTCATTAAAGCCAGTCACATTTGGTGGGACGCGGTGTTACATGTGGTAGCTCATTAAAGCCAGTCACATTTGGTGGGACGCGGTGTTACATGTGGTAGCTCATTAAAGCCAGTCACATTTGGTGGGACGCGGTGTTACATGTGGTAGCTCATTAAAGCCAGTCACATTTGGTGGGACGCGGTGTTACATGTGGTAGCTCATTAAAGCCAGTCACATTTGGTGGGACGCGGTGTTACATGTGGTAGCTCATTAAAGCCAGTCACATTTGGTGGGACGCGGTGTTACATGTGGTAGCTCATTAAAGCCAGTCACATTTGGTGGGACGCGGTGTTACATGTGGTAGCTCATTAAAGCCAGTCACATTTGGTGGGACGCGGTGTTACATGTGGTAGCTCATTAAAGCCAGTCACATTTGGTGGGACGCGGTGTTACATGTGGTAGCTCATTAAAGCCAGTCACATTTGGTGGGACGCGGTGTTACATGTGGTAGCTCATTAAAGCCAGTCACATTTGGTGGGACGCGGTGTTACATGTGGTAGCTCATTAAAGCCAGTCACATTTGGTGGGACGCGGTGTTACATGTGGTAGCTCATTAAAGCCAGTCACATTTGGTGGGACGCGGTGTTACATGTGGTAGCTCATTAAAGCCAGTCACATTTGGTGGGATGCGGTGTTACATGTGTTAGCTGGCATGTGGTAGCTCATTAAAGCCAGTCGCATTTGGTGGGACTGTGCAAATATGACATTTAGTAGCGTTACGGCTTAATAGACATTTATGCCGTAGTATCTAATGCAGTCGGCTTGGGCTTACTTTGTTACCATATATAAGGAGATAGGTCTCATATGTGTGTGTCGTGGTTGGCCTAGAAAGGGGAAGCAAGATTAGACACATAGAATAATAGTTTATTTTAGCAATAGAAACCGGACATGTTCGAGACCAGAGAAGCTGGGTGAAGAAGGTCATATGTCAGAAGGGGGCCAACGGAAAATAATCACGACTACACTGTAATCCTAAATAGTTGTACTAGCTCATAACCAATAAGGTCATAACAGTCAAATGTCGTTAAGCAGTTGATCAAACTTTAAAGTGTGGGACATGTGTTAGCTGGCATGTGGCTCTGTTGACATTTATGCCACTTTAATTGAATAATATTTTATAGCTAATTTGTGTGGAACGCACAAAAAGTTTAGGAACCATACAGTAGTGTCATGACGTCATGACGTTTGGTGGGTTGGTCTTATCTCTCCCTCAGGAAAGCTGAGTCAGCCATCTTGAATTTGCCTTGATGCAGGAAAGTTTTGGCCAGCACGTGTGGATGTGGAACACAGTTTAATTTGTTTTTATTTGTTTGCAATGCACACTTTTATCAACCCGCTTCAATCCACCACCACCACCAACTCAGTTTTTTTCATTAGTCTTATTGCCCTCGTTTTCAAAAGCACCGTCTTAACATCAGCCCTGATTTGGTAAGAAACGCTAGCGTTTTTTTAAATTGAATTTCGATAAATAGTCTTAGATTTGGAACTGGGAAAACATTTGTACAATGTGCACAGTGAATATATTTGTTGTAAATAATTTACAAATCCAAGTAATTGTAACTTTATAAGTTGTTGAATGTGACAATTACATTACGTTACTTCATCTTACAACAGTGTAACGTTATCAGCGGGTTTCCTGGATGAACTTCATTTCCCATAATGCATGTTTGCCCCGGATATATTACACAGTCAATATTTTACGAACAATACTAAAAAACTAAATTTGAGTGTGTTATCATGTTAACCAGGCCTGTGTTTGAATTTCTTCATAGGGTCAAGTGTGTGGTTGTGAGATCATCTCGAAATCATTTTAACAGTTCAGGTAGGATGTATTATAAAAGAGTGTTATTAACAATTGGTTTTATTTTATGTGTTTCCACAGTCATTCTTTTGCTATCTCTTTAAATGTTTTATCTCAACTGTGAGGTTCACAGTTGATCACTTGAACCCTTTATTAATACTTTGTTAAGAACATCAACAACAGCAATAGCAGATCTATAAGCACACAACCTTGATTCTTTGCTTGTTAATAACTAACTTGCTCATCTTTGAACATTTTCTTTTTTTATGTAAATTCACTTTTTTTAAATTTCATTTATCATTATGTATTATTTAAAAAAATGTTTTTGAACATTAACAAATTATCTTTGTGCGCTTGTTGTGTACAGATATCGGACTACAAAGAGTGCTACAGAGAGTCAGCGTTTCACCACCAGACAGGTGCCAATAGCTATTCTATACACACGCAAGCAACATGAGAATTATTATACACACTGTGTCTACTGACATTTTATATAGGAAAACTGAGACCCTGAAACAAGATTTCTCTCTGCTACTGGAAAAATTAAGTTACTCTCAAGCGCAACATGTTTTTATCTCAGGGCCCATTCCAAGGAATTTAATCCTTCAGCAGACTTCTTGGGCTGAATTCATGGTTGATGTCGACATTTCTCAACTACGGGATAAAGGTCATTGACAATTTCAATCTTTTTTGGAACTGTAAAGACCGCTTTAGACCTGATGGAGTTCAACCAAACATCATGGAATGCCGGCTGCTTGATGCCAACCTATGTCACGCTCTTGTAATGCCATCTCTAAACAAGATAAGCATGAAGGCAGTGCACATAGAGGATCCACCCCCCCTCATCTGACTCTAACCCAAATAACTCACTGCATCCAGAAGTTGTCCTTGTCCTCAGCTGGGGCGCAACAACCCCCTTCCCCCCTCTATCACACCACCCTCCCCTTCACCACCACCCACCCTATGTCCCACTCCTCCTCTGTTTAAAACGAATCCTTAGACAATTGCCACATTGTTCAGAATATTGTCCTTTATCTCCACAGAGCACACAATATACTCAGTGATGTGCTTCGGGTCCCTGCTTTTGTAAACATAGCAATCCTGACTGTCCTCAGAAAAAGCTAGAACCCAGTATCTCAATTCCTGTGTTAATTAGAAAATTAAGAAATCGATTGCAAGCCACTCATGAAGTAAACAAGTCAAATCTATTACCTGTAACATGTCAACCTGCTAGTGCGAGGAACCCTACTATCTCTATCAAGATGACTTTACTTAATATTAGATCTCTTGCCAACAAATCAGTATTGGTAAATTACATTATAATATCCTACAACTTAGATTGTATGTTTCTCACAGAAACCTGGTTAACTGAGGTCAGTAGTGCTACTGTGCTTAACGAGACAGCACCCAAAATGTTGGTTATATAAATACATGTTGAAGTGGTAGGAAAGGAGGCGGCGTTGCTGTTCTCTCAAAAGAAATTGCACTTGGAAACTATATTACCTTTGAATACCTTTGTTTTACATTGAAGGGTGCTCCCAAAATAGTTTTTAACCATTTACAGACCTCCGAGATGCTCTGCAATATTTATTGATGACTTCGATGAACTACTCTCTGTTATATATGTTGATTACAACTTGCAACTATTACAACTATTGTAACAGGGGACTTCTTGACAGGGCCCCTGACCTCAATTTCCGCCTAAAATGACCCACCCCGATCTAAATGGATATTGCTCTGGAACAGAACCATGTATTTGGTGGAAGGCATTTCAAAGAAAACAGTCTGAATTTTGTGGAAATGTTCAATTAATTAAGGATAATATTGGGGAAAGTGCGGTCAATAACTCATGGCAACATATTTTTACATTCCTACAGAGTTTTGACGTTCACAAGTCAAAGCAATTTATCATCACTCAATGTGTAACAGTTGTAATTACTGTACCAGTCATCTGGATTATATGTCTACTGAAGTTAATGCAGCAACAAATAACTTTACAGTTTGGTAAATTAATTGTAAAGCATTTTGTATATTACTTATCCATATACCCCCTCAGCCCCTTAGTATAATTTATATTGTTTTATTCATATGTTGTATCTATGCACCTTCCTGCCAAAGTAAATTCCTTGTCTGTACACACATTCATGGTGATTAAACACTTTTATGATTCTGATTTCCACTAACACTAACGCATTTAATTTGTCTGCTACCATTTGCCAGCCCTCTCCTGGCTTTTGCACACTTTGCAGGGTTTCCTTGCGTTTTAATTAAACATTCAAGTTTTGCATAACCTTCCATCAATATCTCATGTTTTGCTGTGGAGAAAAAGTGGGCGTGATCATTGGCCATGATGAGTAGCCAATAGGAGTGACGCTGATCAAGGTTTCTAAGACCTGAATACATTTCAGATATGTTTGAAGATTATAAACCAAGCAGGGCACTTAGATCATTGAAATCAGGAAAGCTAATAGAGCACAGTGTCAAAAATAAAAATCTGAAATCGCAAAAAGAAATTAATAAACAATCCAAGAAATAAATAATTGTATGTATTTTTTGCTATAACTTCTTTGCAAAATATTATTTTGAGCTTTTCAATACTATTTTTGACTTTGCGATATTATTTCTGGCTTTGCGATTTAGATTTTTTTTGCGATTCCGGGGTTTGGACGTTTGCAATATTTTTTCTGGCTTTGCGAATGTGACACAATCATTGCAAGCTTGGGCGGGGGGGGGGGTGAGGGGCAGGGTAGAGGGCGTATCAGATAACACTATTGGTCAGTTGACGAAGAGTGACAGCGTTGCGTTGAGCGCAGGATTATAGACTGAAAATAGGTTATGCTAATGTAGCCAACGTCTAGCAGACGATAAAGAAGCTAACAAGCAGAAAAGAATGGCATCGGACAATCATCGGCTGCAGGTGGGTTTTATTTAGATAACACCAAATGTGGTAGCAAGGTAATTAAATAGTAGTCTCACCCACCTGCGGGTCAACGCAACGCTGTCACTCTTCATCCAACTGACCAATAGTGTTATCGGATACGTCCTCTACCCCCCTCATCATCCCCCCCGCCAAGTTTGCAATGATTGTGTCACATTCGCAAAGCCAGAAAAAATATTGCAAACGTCCGAATCCCGGAATCGCAGTTACGCTACAAGCAACTGGAATCAATTACCTGAAGATCTTAGATGTGCTCCAAATGTATCAACTTTGAAAGCCAGGTTAAAAACATTGTCTTTTCACAAGGGTATGACTGAGCACTTAAACTTTATCACACTGTTAAGTCTATTTTTTGTTCATTTTAATTTGTTCTTATTCTATTATTATTTTCTATTCCTTATTGAAATGCCCATGTTTTTATTCAGATGCATGGCAAAAATGAAAACCTGTAATGTGTAATAAATATTATTATGATTATTAGTGATTATTAATGACCTGTAAAATTGCTCATTAATGCAATTATCTAAGGAACCAATCACATGGCAGTTGCTTCAATGCATTTAGGAGTGTGGTCATTTAGGAGTATGGTCCTGGTCAAGTGTTGTGGAAAATATACATTTAGTTTGTGAAGTTCAGTAATAGTGAGGTTAAACGTATATTCGCATGCGATATAGACATCATTGAGTGGGGCCCAAAACGTTAAGAACGGAAAGCACGAGACCCTGGAGAACAGGATCTACGAGAAGCTTTACGTTGTTAGAGGGGCCCAATGCTAGAAACAGATGTCCTGTTTTGCCTAATCTGTGATGGACTGTCAAAAGGAAATGTATGGGTCTTTGTTCGCCTCATGTGTTGTCATCACAAATCGAATTGTAACTGACCTCCCTTGACCTGACTGGGGAGTGACCCTCAGGTTTTTGTGACAGCTCCATACATTTCCTGTATTATATTGTATATTTTAATTAGATCATCTGAAAGCCTCATCCGTTCTCCATCCGGTATTGATAAGTTCGTGTGGAGGGTTTCAGTGTGTATTTGCTTAATGTTATTTTAGAGACAAAGGTATAGTAACATTAATTACGTGGTATTAGAATAATTCCATAACACCCCCCAGTTCTTTTACTTTCTAAGCTCGATGCACTCAACCTCACACAGATTATAAATGAACCTACCAGGTTCAACCTCAAATCAGCGACGAAGGGAACCCTTATAGACGTTGCCCTGACTAACTTGCCCTGTAAATACTCAGGGATCACTGCCGTATTGCTTGCGTCCGTAATGGGACCGGGGTCAAACGACCACCTCTCATCTCCATCAAACGCTGTCTAAAACACTTCAGCGAACAGGCTTTTCTAAACGACCTGAACGCTATTTCTTGGTCAAACATTAATCTCATCCCGTCAGTAGAGGACAGTTGGCTGTACCTCAAAAGTGAATTCCTCACTGTCCTAAATAAACATTCCCCTTTTTAAAAATTCTGAACGAAAGATAGATGCCGTCCATGGTTCACCACAGAACTGACCTCCCTCAATCAACACAAAAACACTCTGTGGCGTACCGCGCTAGCCTCAAACAAGCCCCGCGATATGCAACTTTTTAAAGAAGCCAGAAACCGATACACTCAGATAGTTAGGGAAACAAAGGCCCACTTCTTTAAACAGAAATTTGTTTCCTGCCACACCAACTCCAAAAAGCTCTGGGACACTGTTCAATTTTTAGAGAACAAAGTCACCTCCTCCCAACTTCCCACTGCCCTAAAAGCAGGTAATACTGTTACTACTGATGTGGTGGATTTTCAGTTCGTGTACATGTTTAGAAGAGTAGTTTGTTGAACAGCATTATTAGTTTGCTTACATAATTCGATTGTTACATTATTTGTTTACATTTGTATATATCTGTTAAACTTCATATCATTTTAGAATAATTGGTTATAAACACATATGGTATTTGGTAAACTTAGGAGAAGGAACAGACATCTTCAGTGACACCCATCTCCCATACATTCCAATGTGCCTAAGACAAAGCAAATGGTTTAGGTGTGATTAACATGGGTGGGGTCTTGGATCCTGCCTGGGTGGGGTTAACTGATAAAGCTATGACTAGGAATGTATTGATTGGTCATTGAGAGTGAACTGGGGGATGTGTCGATGTTTCTGACTGGTTTAAGATTGGGGTATAAAAGCGGTTGAGGCCATGGAACTGTCTCTTTCCTGCCTTTAACCAGCGCTGGTCAAATGGGAGAGGGCATATTGCTTTTGGCTGGAAGCAATGTTGGTGTAAATAAATCTTCTTAAAATGTAATCCGTTCGGCTCGTATATTTTTACACTCCATCCCATTCTCTACCATACTGATAAGGTTAAAATATTAAATAACTTTAATAAGCATATCGCTGAAGCCGGCCACGCCTTTCAGCTAAACCCTCCCTCTCAAGCTAGCTGCTCTACAACCACTACACCCTCGTGCCCAGCCCCCTCTCCACACTTCTCCTTTACCCCTATCCAGACAGCCGATGTACTGAAAGAGTTACAAAAGCTGGACCCATACAAATCAGCTGGGCTGGATAATCTGGACCCGTCTTTTCTAAAATTATCTGCAAATATTATTGCCACCCCATCACCAGTCTATTTAACCTCTCTCTCTTCTGAAATCCTGAGAGATTGGACATCTGCTGAAGTCATTCCCCTGTTCAAAGGGGGTGACACCCTCAACCCCAACTGCTACAGACCAATATCCATCTTACCCTGTCTTTCCAAAGTTTTTGAAAAACTGGTTAACAAATAAATTGTCAACCATCTGGAATCTCACCACATTCTTTCCGCTATGCAGTCTGGTTTTCGTGCTGGTCATGGCTGCACCACGGCTACCCTAAAGGTCCTGAACGACATCATAGCCGCCATTGATAAAAAGTACTACTGTGCGGCCGTCTACATCGAATTACGGCTTTTGATTCTGTAAACCACCGTGTTCTGATCAGCCGACTCAATAGCCTGGGCTTCTCCCGCAATTGCCTCGCCTGGTTCTCCAACTATCTCTCTGAAAGGGTCCAGCGTGTTAAATCGGAGGGCCTGTTGTCGGGACCCATGCCTGTCTCTATGGGGGTGCCACAGGGCTCGATTCTCGGGCCGACTTAATTCTCCCTCTACATCAACGATGTGGCTCTCGCTGCTTGTGACTCTCAGATCCATCTTTATGCAGACGATACCAACCTGTACACGCCAGGCCCTTCATTAGATACGGTGCTCAAAAATCTCCAGGAGTTTCAATGCCATTCAACATTCCTTCCTAAACCTTCAGTTATTACTAAACTCTGGTAAAACGTAGTGTATGCTGTTCAACCGTTCAACTGTTCTCTGCCCACACCTGCCCGTCAGCCCAGCATCGCCACGCTAGATGGGTCTGAACTAGAATTTGTTGATACTTGATATCTAGGTATCTTGTTAGACAGCTCTCTTTCCTTTCAGCCTCACATTAATAAACTAAAGTCCAAAATTAAGTCTAGAATTGGCTTCCTCTTCCACAACAGAGCCTCCTTCACTCAGGCAGCCAAACTTGCCCTGGTGAAAATGATTATTATTTCAATGTTTGACTTTGGCAATGTCATCTACAGAACAGCTTCAAACTCTCTGTTGAAAAATTGGATGTGGTTTACCATAGTGTCATATGTTTTGTAACTAATGCCCCATCCAGCACCCACCACTGCAAGCTTTACACGTTAGTCGGCTGGCCGTCGTTAAGTACTCAGCGTTTTACCCACTGGTACCAACTTGTCTACAAGTCCCTGCTAGGCAAAGTCCCTTTGTACCTTAGCTCCCTAGTTACCATTGCCCTACCCACCCGCAGTCTACGCTTTAGTAGGTACATCGCCTTAGTCACCCCAAAAGCCTGCACATCATTCGGCCGCCAATCCTTCCAGTTTGCAGCCACCAATGATTGGAACGAGCTACAAAAAACCCTAAAACTTGAAACATTCATATCACCAGTTGCCTTTAAACTACTCCTTTCTGAACACCTGTCCGACCAATTTACCTGCTAACTGTCTTCAACTTCTCTCCCTTATGCTATGCCCAACTTGCACAGTGGGCATCTCTCTCCTGCACTATTGTCATACCTGTTGACTCTTGTATTATTCTTATTTGCTCAGATATTGCTCAAATGCTCTTTCCCATAACTAGGGTTGGGTATCGTTTGAATTTGAACAATTCCGATTCCTTGATTCTTAAATTGTTCATTCGTTCATTCATTCGTAAATTGTCTATGAAAAAATATGTTGGCTAATTTGTTAGCTGCCTCAATGTTGGCGCAAGACGTATTATTTATTGTACCGTATTTTCCGGACTATAAGTCACACTTTTTTTATAGTTTGGCTGCTCCTGCGACTCATAGTCAGGTGCGACTTATATATAAACATTAACTTAAAGACCACTGAAAATGCCCCCAAAAAGAAAATCCTATTCGATCCCCGGTTCCTCCTGGGAAATTGGCGAGGTGTCCATGAGCAAGACACCTAACCCCAGATGATCCTGGCGAGCCTGCAGTCGCCTTGCATGGTAGACGCGGTCGTCAGTGTATGAATGAGTGAATGAATGGGTGAATGTGACGCAGGATCTGTAAAGCGCTTTGGATAAAAGCATTTAGTAAAGTATGCAGGCGAAAACGGTAATCGAGCAGCAGAAAGAAAGTTTGGAGTGAGAAACTTGTGAGGGACTGGCGAAAAGCAGAGGTTACTTTAACTGCGATGAAGAAAACAAAGATAGCTAATCGCGGGCTGAAAGCTAGATGGCCAGGGCTGGAACAAGTCCACAGATGGGTGCTTGAACAACGTGCTGCCGCCCGGGAGAGGTTTGTCAACGGCGGAGTTGTTCAGAAGCGACACAGAGGATGACGGAAGTCAATGGATTTAGTGATGTTGAATGACATCGGGAGCTTGGTGAACCTGCTTACCGGGGAAATTATGTTAATTTAGCCTATTCAGCTTGTTGTTCTGGGATGTGTTACGTTAACATACCGGACACCCATTCAGCCTGTTGTTCTGGGATTAAATGTTCCAGAATAAATGTATTTTTTTGGTCTTGGATTTTGTGAAATACATTTCTAAATAAATGCAACTTATATATGTTTTTCCCTCTTCATGACGCATATTTTGACTGATGCGATTTATAGTCCGGATTGATTTATAGCCCGGAAAATACGGGTATATGTTTTACTTACCGGATTCGGACTGCAGTGCAGTCACTGCGGTGCCAGGCTGGGGGTCGGAGCCAGAGGACGGTCGGCGCAGCGCGGGGCACACATTTATTTCTATTCCATGAACTCGGAGGTGCTTATGTTCGACGTGCACCCTCCTATGCACGAAACAATCTTGTCTGTATTCGCTAGTGCCTTATCTATGCTGCTCAACAGAACCACATATATATTTACTTGACCCTGTATTGCCTTATTGTGTTTTATTGTGCCTAAATTTGTAATCTTTGCACTCGTGTTTTATGTGTACTTATGTAACTGTATGTTGTCTTGCACACTTTCTCGCCTTATCTTGGCCAGGTCGCCGTTGTAAATGAGAATTTGTTCTCAATCTCCTGAACTCCAAACTGAATTTCAGAATGGGAAAGAAAGGTGATTTAAGCAATTTTGAGCGTGGCTTGGTTGTTGGTGCCAGACGGGCCGGTCTGAGTATTACACAATCTGCTCAGTTACTGGGATTTTCACGCACAACCATTTTTAGGGTTTACAAAGAATGGTGTGAAAAGGGAAAAACATCCAGTATGCGGCAGTCCTGTGGGCGAAAATGCCTTGTTGATGCTAGAGGTCCGAGGAGAATGGGCCGACTGATTCAAGCTGATAGAAGAGCAACTTTGACTGGAATAACCACTCGTTACAACTGAAGTATGCAGCAAAGCATTTGTGAAGCCACAACACGCACAGTCTTGAGGCGGATGGGCTACAACAGCAGAAGACCCCACCGGTTACCACTCATCTCCACTACAAATAGGAAAGAGGCTACAATTTGCACGAAATCACCAAAATTGGACAGTTAAAGACTGCAAAAATGTTGCCTGGTCTGACGAGTCTCGATTTCTGTTGAGACATTCAGATGGTAGAGTCAGAATTTGGCGTAAACAGAATGAGAACATTGATCCATCATGCCTTGTTACCACTGTGCAGGCTGGTGGTGGTGGTGGTGTAATGGTGTGGGGGATGTTTTCTTGGCACACTTCAGGCCCCTTTGCAAATTGAGCATCGTTTAAATGCCACGGCCTACCTGAGCATTGTTTCTGACCATGTCCATCCCTTTATGACCACCATGTACCCATCCTCTGATGGCTACTTCCAGCCTGTGCATTCCACAAATCTGCAAGATGCTATTCTATCAATATGGGCCAACATTTCTAAAGAATGCTTTCAGCAGCTTGTTGAATCAATGCCATATAGAATTAAGGCAGTTCTGAAGGCGAAAGGGGGTCAAACACAGTATTAGTGTGGTGTTCCTAATAATCCTTTAGGTGAGTGTATGTATGTGAGAATGTTGGCTTGATCTATTTGAAGTGATACGTGGCGATTCCTGTTTTTTTGGTGTCTAGGGGTGGGGGAAAAAACTCGATACAGCATATTTCCTGTGGCAGTACTTTATCGATACACAGACGCCAAGTATCGATCTTTTACTATTTAAATTGAACATGAGAATTTAACTTTTTGGTAGTAGAATAATAAAATATTGCGTATTCAGACCACCGGGTGACGTGACGGTCAGCATGCATGAGGATGCAGATACAGGAATCCACTGACGATACGGCTGTATCCGTGAAAAAATGGCGTTGTCAAAAAATATATTCGCAAGATTTTCTAATACTCTTTCGCTCGTATCAATGTATATTTGCGGTAGGGCTTTTACCGTGAAATACTTGCGACTCGGCAGCTGATATTTACGGTCATCTGCACCTTTTTAAAGCCGGTCTGTTTCTACTTAAGACTGGCAGCATATCCTTCACAATGTAATATGTCAATGCATCGCGTTCTCCTTCCAACTCAAACTTTTCTTGTCATAAGGGATGACGTTTGTAAAGGATACGTCTATGGTTATGTGTCTTTTAACCGACATGTTTGGATTCGGGACACTATCAGTGTTTAATAGTAAGCCTAATGTGTCTTTTAACAGACATGTTGATTCGGAACACAATCAGCGTCTCCACCGTGTGTTTTTCGGTTTTAGGTGACGGTAGAGATCGATTGTACTGCTGTATTTAGTAGGAACGGCCTTTCGACAAATTTTACCCACCGTTAATTTGCTCAATATCGGACTTTTTAAAGCCGAACAACTTCCAAATTACATCAGAAACATCGCTTCGATTTCTCTGGGTGATTTCTTCCTCACTAGAAGAGGAGGTGCTCCGTGCTCGCTCTTACAGCTGATACACTTCAACTGAACCCGCCCGTTATAATGGAGACCGGCTTTTAATGTTTGTGATTGGTGGATAACCGCTGTTCTGTGATTGGTGGATAACCTCTGTGCTGTCACGCAATTGGTCCATTATTTGGGTTACGGTTAGTTTTCCTTCGGGGACATAATAATGAAGTAGGGGAAAAGGGTAATAAATTGCAATATATCGCAGAATATGGCAATATGTTTAAAATCGCAATAATATTGTATCGTGACCTAAGTATCGTGATAATATCGTATTGTGGTGCCTCTGGCGATTCCCACCCCTAATGGTGTCCCTAATAATCCTTTTGCTGAGTGTATATATAAAGTAGGGGTCAACCAAATCGGCAGATTTTGTGTTTTTTTTTTTTTATCGGCATCGGCCGATATTTAAGTATATAAAGCCGATTAATAGGCAAGCGCATGCGCGGCCAGCTTAGTGTTGTTGTTGAACCGCAGTAAAGATAGTGTTATATTCCCACATTCGCCAGCTCCGGGGATACGGCACAGCGTTTTTTCTTCGGGCTGACTGCAGAGTCGTAAAAACAGATTGAAAATAGTGTAGCGCTCGGTAAACAGTGTAGTTAGGGACCAACGTAAAAGTGCAACATCCAGAGCTGCACTAACTATAACATAGATAGAAAATACTGTAGGGCTCGGTAAACGGAGTAGTTAGGGACCAACGTAAAAGTGCAACACCCAGAGCTGCACTAACTATAACATAGATTACAAATAGTTTTTTAAAAATAGCTTTTTCTAATGTTTTAATACTTAACCCAAAATGCATCAATACACTTTCCATAGTGCCATCTAATAGCCACAAGAAAAAACTTTCATAAAAAATCAGCCGTTGATTTATTGAGAATATTTTAAAGCTTAAAATGCTATTTACTTAAAATGCTATTTAAATGCTAATTACTTTTCTATTTTTTATTGAAAAGTTCATTTATCAACGTTTTTGTTGTTACCTGTTTCTTTTATGTAATATAATATATAAAAAAAAATATTAAAAGTTTTTATTCTTAAGTAATTACTGGTCTTTATTCTTAAGTAATTATTAGTGTTACATTTTATCTTGCAAATAGAGGTTAAATACCAGCACATATCGCCCAAAATAAATCGGCCATAATAATCGGCCATCGGCCGACCTGGATTTCAAAAGATCAGCTTCGGCCTGAGAAAACCATAATCGGTCGAGCTCTAATATAAAGATCTGAAGTTCTAAAGAATTCTGGGCCAGGTAATAGAGACCTGGAAAGGTTCAGAAGACAAAAAAGAAAAGGTACAGAGACAATACTGACATGAAATGTTTAAATGTACTTGATGCCAGTAAACAGGATGCTATGAATATAAAATGTATGTTTTATTATTTTTCTTTGTAAAGCACATTGAAATTATTCCATGTATGAATTGTGCTCTATAAACAAAACATGCTCGCTATAAAATGTATTTAGAAAAATAAAATGTGAAAATATTTTTGAAATGTCAGTAATGTACATACACATACATGTAATATAATAATACAACAGTAACAAGAAAGTAACATCTAAAGTCTTGCAGAATTTTGAGGTAGAGAATGCTGGCAGATATTGGCACAGTATCTGTCAATATCTGTAGAACATTATGAGAAGACGTATAAACACAAGAACAATTTTTGTATTCCAATTAAACATACGTTTTGAAAAAGTACAAAAAAGGAAGACACATACATTTCCTTTAGAAACAATAAACAATAATTTCATTGTCATGAAACCATCCACGCTTCTAAAGTCT
This sequence comes from Dallia pectoralis, assembly GCA_029465975.1. NCBI lineage: Eukaryota > Metazoa > Chordata > Actinopteri > Esociformes > Umbridae > Dallia > Dallia pectoralis. The sequence goes on along the minus strand of CM055745.1, from coordinate 9,336,270 downwards.
GATAACGGGAAAACACTTTTTGGTTTTGGATAGCCGCTGAGCCTACTTCTGCTTGACTTTCTTCAGAAACTCCTGGAAGAGTGTGAAGGAAGACTTTGTACCTTCAGTGGTCGTTGATTTGCGAGGAATCTTATGACATTTAGTCCATCCACCTGAGTAACCATTCGCTTGTCAAAATATATTTCTTAAAACAAAGATTTGTAAAATAAATGGAGACCGGAAAAATGTTAAAATAATTGGCACATTACCTGGAGCTCCATTGACTTTCACCTCAGGACTCTTAGTTTCCAAAGACACTGGATCAGTCATTTCTGATGAAAGAAGCGTTTCAATGTAAATAACTACAATTTGGATTCAACAGCATGTCTAACCCACAGTTCGATTTTAATTGTTGATCTATTGTCTTTCCTATGGGTTCTGTAGTGGAAAAAAACATATGTTTTGCCACAAACTAAACAAGACCAGGACAAATATAATGCTTGATGAGAGCACAAACTTAAATAAAAAGTGCAATTGGTGAAAATGACACAAAAACATTTTTACAATTGTATAGCAGAGGTACTACCGGTTTGCTGATACAGGCAAGACAGGGAATTTCATATTGTGGCTTGAACACCATTTGAAAGTGTTAAAAACCTTCAACCACATGATTGGGCGTTGTTGTGGAAAATATACATTCGGCTGTGAAGTTCAGGAATAGTGTAGATAAACATATTTTAGCATGTGATTACATATGTGTATTATTAATGAGTCCGGGGGCCAGAAAGGAATGCTCAAGATCCTGTTCCATACTGAGGAGAAACAGGGATGTGATCTTTACGTCTTTAGAGGGGCCCAATGCTAGAAACAGATGTCTTGATTACCTTATCTGTGATGGACTGTCAAAAGGAAATGTATGGGTCTTTGTTCGCCTCATATGTTTCTCACCATAAATGCATATGTATCCGGCCTCCCTTGACTTGAGGGCAGTGACCCTCGGGTTTTTATGACAGCTCCATATGTCATCCATATTATACTGTATAGTCTGGTGAGATCATCTAAAAGCCACGGATGTGGTTACAAGAGGTAAAAACGATATAAATACTGTTCGTTTTCTCACTCAAACCGCTCGTTTAGTGTCTTAGGACATCAATGTGTACTTACATTTATGAGTAATTAAATCATGTTTAATTTTGACTTCTCTGTGCATGGGCTTTGAGGTGGGGAATTCATGACCATAGACCTGCATTATATGACTGGCAGACAAGAACGGTTTTACCTAAAAATTAGGGCTGGGATATTTAACGCGTTAATCTGATGCGTTAATTTCAAATGTTTAGCGCGTTAAAATAATTTAACGCAATTAACGCACCACTTTATTAAGTTTCGGTTTCCAAAGCCGAATTCAAATACCACAGAAGCAGCTCGTCTTTAGTTTATCATATAAAAGCAAAACACAGAGTCATTATTTACGTTACTAGAGTATATAGGACAGAAACACCCGATCATTATTGATGTTGCAATCCGCCAATCCGCGTTACTGCAGTACGGTGCGCCAAATCGGGCTTTTGACCAAACAAGTAATCGTTAACCGATGTTTTAGATAAATAGATAGAAACTGCCGCCCAATAAACACAGTAGAAGACGAGGGACTGAAATAAATAATTCCAATTGCATTGGGACCCCATCATACAATCTACCCTCTAAAACAATTGTTTTGAGACATAACTTGCTGGAGAAAGCAGAGAGCGTCACTCTCATGGAGACCCTAACCAACCCGACATAACCAAACTTAATTTCACTTCATTCTGTTTGTCATTCATATTACAAAGGCTGTTATAGACTTCTTTAAAATTAATCTGGCAACTTTACATATAGTTCAATTATTTTGGCCTATAGGCTTACGTTCTAAAATAATCTTTGACATTGATCGTTTCACCTTACACTTTGTCATTTTGTTTTTGAAAATGTTTTATTTCATTTGGACTATTGCCAAGATGATCCAGTATTTTTGATAACCTTCAGGGTTTAAATATATAACTTGCACTTCAACACTTTGTTTATAAAGTTGCTATATTTGATAAGAATGACTATTCTGTATTGTTCACAGGAGAGACTATCGTAAAATAATGTATTTAAAATATACTTCATTGTGTTAATTGATTTATTTCATTGTTTCAAACAATTTGGGGAAAATGCGATTAATCGCGATTAATCACAGGATTGTGCGATTAATTAGTTAATTTTTTAAAATAAATTGACGGCCCTACTAAAAATCAAAATTGAAACTACTGCGGAAACAAAGACACCTTCATCTTGGATGCCCTTGAGGTAAGCTAAAACATATCAAAACTTTTTTTTCAAAGAGAACTATTCCTTTAAACCCTATATATACACTGCACTGTTCTTCATGTTAGTTAGGAAAAAATATACCTGTCACTGCATAAGTTGCCGTCTGTGTATGTGAAAAGGTTTTTCCTCATCTATCAATTAAACTGTTAGAGTTAACTTGAGAGATACTCTTGTCTGTTCTTATTTCGAGTCTGGATTCAGTGTGTATTTGCTTAATGTTATTCTAGAGATAAAGGTATAGTAACATTAATTAAGTGGTATTACAAAATCCACAACAGCGTACAGCTTTTGCTCTTCCGCTTTTGTGAAGGCTCCTCCAATGCACGTGAGATACTTTTTCTTCTCAGGGCCACAAAGAGAAACTATCTTGATAGCACAGATAATACAATTATATAGCTAGATGCCAGTAAATGTATTCTTTTTTTCACGTGTTCTCTTATTTTGCACTATACTCTAAAAACAACTTGAGACAGTAGTACTAAATTAAATCTAAAACATGCAAAGGTTTAATTAAGTGCTTATATCTCCCAAATACTACCTGCACCCTTCCTATGTCTCTCATCAATACATCACTCAAATAGTGTCAAAAACTTTCTAGAATTAGTTAAGAGGTGGGTCAAGTGAAAAATATGTTATGTTTTACTGCTGCCGGCTATCTAACTCACTGAGGGGACAGTCATAAAAGGCAGATTGGAATGTGGCATGTTGACTGTAAACACTCTTCCTCTTTGTCTGCATGTCTGGAGGGGTAGGTACTTTTGTTAGGGTAAGCTCTAAGTCCTTTTGTTGTCATGTAGCCTTACAATTCTGCAACCAACTATCAACAATAAAAACATGGATGCAGCAAAACATCCCTAAGCTCAACAGTGGTAAAACAGAACTAGTACTCATAGGCACTAAATCCACACTCACTAAAATTGGCTCCTTCACTCTCACCATTTATGACACCGTTGACTCTCCTTCATCCCACACATGCAACCTAGGTTGTCCTGTTGGACTCCTTTTCCTCATTCTTTCACCTTTAAAATATTGCGAAACTAAAGGCCTACCTCTCCCGTACAGCAGCTGAAACCTTAATATATTAATTAATCTTACTGTCCTGACAGCACCCCTACCTAGGTGGCTCCACGTTACCCTGCAAATTGACTAGAACATTATTCTGCTCACCTATAAAGCCCTCCATCAGTTTGCTCCACCCTACCTCTCCGGTCTTATTCCCCAATACCAACCCACACGGTCACTGCGCTTGTCGACTGAAGGCCACACCATCCCCCCAGAGCTTTGGAGACGGGGCTTCCTCTAGAGCTGCTCCAAGACTGTGGAACTCCCTTCCGCAATCAATCAGTGACTCCGAAATTGACAACAGTCTGCAACTCATGGCATTTGATCCATCACTTTAGCAATGTGGACGTCGCTTCACGCAAAAGCAGCCTAGTGGTGGTACCGCATTAGTCTCAACGACGCATTTAAGGATAACGATGTTTCACACAAAAACTTTTTTGAGCTACATTTCGCCATGAAATACGTAGAATATCTAGTTACAAAACCATTGAGTCGGTTTTGATTCTACTTACCCTTCCTTGAACTATTCGGCGCCGGAGTATCCATGGGCGCTGGTTCATCCTTGAAGTTGAACGTCTCTGGCAGCACACTGAACTGTAGAACATTATTTTTCTCAGATCTTTTTCCGATCTCAAATGCATTAGATATGCTGGGTGTGACAACCTCATGACCAGATCTTTTAAGTTGTTGCCTCAGGCCATTAAAGATTCTCTCCCTTTCAATGAGCCGTAAAGTCCTCTTGGTATTTACTGGCCTATCTGTTGTGTCTCGTCTTTTGCTGGACATTACAGTCTTTGAGCCTGAGGCAACAGCTGCCACACCATCCTCAACAATCTTTGGAACAAAGTCTTTTTTATTTTGCCGTCTCAAAACTCTTTTGGACTTATTTGGAACAAAACAACTCTTCCATTCATTTAAGATTCGAAGTTTAACTGGGCCTTCCACCAAATATCCGGCATCAGAGGGCTCACGGTTAGAAAAGTTAACATTCACATTTAGGGTTTCAGGGGGTGGTATAGCTTTGTCTGAAAATATTCTTGGTCGAAAATATGTATTATTCTTGTGTTGGAGAGTAGCAGGAGTCCCATTTTCCCTTCGTGACTTGGAACCAAATAAGGTCAGACTTACAGTGCTGGCCCTCGAAATGTCATTCCCAATTTCAGGTGCTGTTAAAGGTTGTTCATTTGTCAAAGATTTGGTTGTAGCTGTACTGGGTGGGTCGAAATTGGTGCCAGTCCAGTGAACGTCGGGTTTAGGACCCAAACGGTCCTTGATTTTTCTTCTCTTTCCAGAGAGAGACAATTTAGAATTTGGACTTTCAATTAATCTTCGCTTGAGTTTTTGTTTACCCTTGCCGATACGATTCCTTTGAGGTGAGAGATGCTTGGGCGTCCTTTGTGCCAATGAGAGTGATGTAAGCAAACAGATTTTTTTTGTTTGTTGAGGTGGCAGATTTATGTCCGAATTTGAAACTGTAGGATAGTATTCCCCAGCTCTAGGGCTCCTTTCTTCATGTACATAGTCCACATTCATCAGGGGCAGATCCACATGTTTCTGTGTTGGCTGTATATTGTCCCATACTAACTCTGACATTGGGGCAGCAACTTTGAGAAAGTCATCATAGTTTGAGAAGACATCTTGAACTTCAACGACGTTTGAGCACTTGATAAGGGGCAGAGATGGGTCGTCTGACAAATCCAAGCCTCTGGTCCCATCATTATAGGCACTGTCAGATTCGCTATCAGATAAAACAATCGTGTAGCATCCTGCCACACCTGTACTTTTATGTTTAGCATCATCGCTCGGTTTCTTTTCCACCATTCCTTCGGTTGTACCGTTTGTTGTCCTCAGTGCCTTTGCTGAAACTATCTCAGTCTTTGCATGGCACTCACAGGAGGAAACGCTGGATCCAGTAAACACTGCCAGCCATTGGGAGAGGCAGCAGAAATCATTAGTTTTTGGCACATCCTCCAGAGAGTTATTTCTCAACTCAACCCTTTTCACGTCCTCGCCTGTAAACGACACATCCTCCACAGAGTCATTGCTCAACTCAACCACTTTCACGTCCTCGCCTGTAAACGACACATCCTCCAGAGAGTTATTTCTCAACTCAACCACTTTCACGTCCTCGCCTGTAAACGACACATCCTCCACAGAGTTATTTTTCAACTCAACCACTTTCACGTCCTCGCCTGTAAACGACACATCCTCCACAGAGTCATTGCTCAACTCAACCACTTTCACGTCCTCGCCTGTAAACGACACATCCTCCACAGAGTCATTGCTCAACTCAACCACTTTCACGTCCTCGCCTGTAAACGACACATCCTCCACAGAGTCATTTTTCAACTCAACCACTTTCACGTCCACATCCAATTCAATAGGTTGCTCATCCTCTCCATTGTCTTGCAGCAGCCGACCACAATAAAATCGAATCGCCTCTTCAGGTTGCAGCACGTTGATCACCAGGGAAGAAAATGGATCATCATACATAACACCATTGCCTTCTCCATTAACCGACGACATGGCTTGTGTTGAGGGCTGTGTCAATTTTGAAACTTCAATTTCTTTCGACTCAGATTCAGCGCATGTTGGTCTCTTCAGTAGAGTCAGCTCCTCAGTATGATAATTACTGGAAGTGTCGGTGAATACTTCATTTTCTGTACAGACAGGTTTTAGATCAACCGGTCTTTGATTTATGGCCGTAATGCCCATCAGTGACAATGGAAAGCCAAACTCCTTGTCTATATCATCAAGTTGCTCATTCGTATTCAACCACAAGGACTTGTGTTCCGGGATCCTGGGATGAACAGAATCATGTTCAAAGACGTCACATTTCTTCCGAACTTCAACCCAGTTTTCATGCCTGACTTCAAACAATATGTCAGACTGTGGTGACATACCATAATCACCAAAGAAAGACTGAACGTCTTTAAATATATCTGCAAAGACATTGGATCTCATCGCGTCCAGAAGTTTCTCCCCATTTCCATCCCAATAAAGGCTTAGTATTTTATTGCTAGCCAGTGTCACAGAGCATTCTTCAGGTTTAATTGATTCTACCAACTCCTTCAATTTACCTAGAGTCCAATTGATCACAGAAACTGAGGCCAAGTCAAAGATGTCCTCATGTGGAACTACTTGCGTTTCCTCATTCAATGGGTAAACATGCCGAAGAGAACTTACAGAACATGCTTGTGGTATTTCAAATTCACAAAGTGAATGTGCCGTGGACTTTTCCACATCCATTGTTTCTGAAATCTGAGCAAGTGTTTTTCCAGACCCTGCTTCAGATGCATCTTCAACTCTGCTCCCCGCGGCCACTTGTTCAGATGTATCTGTTAAAAAATGGGATTTTGTTAAGGTTGTTCTGGCTTGTGAGGAATACCTACTGGATTCTTCTCCGTGATTGCTCACGTCGCCTGTGGACAAAGACAAAGGCATTTTATCAGCACCGTCAACGGGTGTCTTTCTCTGCGCACACGGTGATAGCGGTTGAACAACCGCGACAGCCTTCTGTGGCGTGAGAAAAGACGAGGCACTACTCGCAGTAGACCCTTGCAGAACCGATGCACCTTCATTAGGTTTGTCGCCCATGAAGAAAAGCACATTGTCTGCTCTTGATCCATTTACACTTGTGTCCTCTGCTACAGTTATGTAATAGCCCTGTCTTATAGGGTATGACGGAAGTGTGGACTCACAGTTTTGCTGGCCTTGGAACTGTATACAGTGGTTTGGTACAGGCGAAGATGATGCAGTGTCAGATTTCAGAACTTGGGCATATCTTTGGGTTGGGTTTCGGTTCGGCACTTTCTGCCCAGCAGACGCATCTGTCTCGACCGCACATCCGGTCTGGTTCTGCACCGGTCCCCGGGAGCGCTGGCCTGAGTATGGAGGAAGCGGCATCTCATTGATGCGCTGTATTGACGATTGTGCACCATTGTCCGGCACAGAGGAAGATGGTCCAGTGTTAGACACCAATGCATGTGTGGTGTCAGAATGGTAATGTATGGGGTAGCCGGCGTCCGGGACACATGGCACATGATATGTAGAATGGTGTGCATCTTTTCCAATGGCCCCTGTTCTGTTGTGTTCCTGCGTAGGTGCAATAAAATCGCTTGCCGGGTGTTTGGAAACATGTCTTGAAGAAATATGCTGAGGGTTATGGCTATGCTTTGGCATAAACTGACCCACTGAAGAATTTGGTACACTGAACTGGTTGTTTATGCCCTTAAGCGGTGGAGAGGAAATCATCTGACTGCGGATAGAGGGGCCGGTGGTGACAGGTTCTCCATGATGAGCATAGGTAAACCCAGTCCTGTTGATATTGTGCGCATTTTGAAATGCACGACACGCCGATTGGTTAGAGTTAGGAGGAGACATTGTAGATGGTCTTGGCGCCACACAATGGCTCTCCTGTGAACGTTGGCAAGAGGTTGGGGCTCCTGAGGGCTGAGGAAAATAAACTGGAATCCTACTTGAATCCTGCCCACTAAATACTGTCCAATGATGATTGACCTGGTTTGGACCCCTACCAATTTCCAGACCATCAGGGGCACCTTGCCTGCCTGGCAGTACCGGCTGATAGCCAGCCACTGGCTTTTGGAGATTATAACCACTCCCATTGAGCTGCACATCAATAGAAGTGGTGCTGAAAGGGCCAGCATGCTGCCCACCCGTTTCCAGACTCTGTGAATTGTTATTGTTATTATTGGCACCCAAAGACCCATTTTTTTGTTGGAAAGCATAGCGAGCTGCGCAGTTAACCTGTCCACGCAGGCTGTGAGGGTTTCCACTCTGTGATGTGCCGCCAATGTGTGGTGCAGCTTCCTGATTGTTAGACAGTAGTGATAACAACAAGGGATTAACAGCAGATTTGTGACACTTTGAAGACTTCTTCATGGCCCGTCCACTCGGGTGACCTCCATTGGTGCTTGGTATGCACTGGCCCAGTTGAGATGGCCCTGCTGGTCTGGCTGGCCCATTATCTGCGTAGGGCCCCGCTGGTCTGACTGGCCCATTATCTGCGTAGGGCCGTGCTGGTCTGGCTGGCCCATTATCTGCGTAGGGCCGTGCTGGTCTGGCTGGCCCATTATCTGCGTAGGGCCCCGCTGGTCTGGCTGGGCCATTATCTGCGTAAGGCCCCGCTGGTCGAGCTGGCCCATTATCTGCATAGGGCCCCGCTGGTCGAGCTGGCCCATTATCTGCATAGAGCCCCGCTGGTCTGGCTGGCCCATTATCTGCGTAGGGCCCCACTGGTCTGGCTGGCCCATTATCTGCGTAGGGCCCCGCTGGTCTGGCTGGCCCATTATCTGCGTAGGGCCCCGCTGGTCTGGCTGGCCCATTATCTGCGTAGGGCCCCGCTGGTCTGGCTGGCCCATTATCTGCGTAGGGCCCCGCTGGTCTGGCTGGCCCATTATCTGCGTAGGGCCCCGCAGGTCTGGCTGGCCCATTATCTGCATAGAGCCTCGCTGGTCTGCCTGGCCCATTATCTGCATAGAGCCTCGCTGGTCTGGCTGGCCCATTATCTGCGTAGGGCCCCGCTGGCCCATTATCTGCATAGGGCCCCGCTGGTCTGGCTGGCCCTGCTGGTCTGGCAGGCCCATTATCTGTGTAGGGCCCAGCTGGTCTGGCTGGCCCATTATCTGCGTAGGGCCCCGCTGGCCCATTATCTGCAAAGGGCCCCGCTGGTCTGGCTAGCCTATTATCTGCGTAGGGCCACGCTGGTCTGGCTGGCCCATTATCAACGTAGGGCCGCGCTGGTCTGGCTGGCCCATTATCTGCGTAGGGCCCCGCTGGCCCATTATCTGCGTAGGGCCGCGCTGGTCTGGCTGGCCCATTATCTGCGTAGGGCCGTGCTGGTCTGGCTGGCCCATTATCTGCGTAGGGCCGTGCTGGTCTGGCTGGCCCATTACCTGTGTAGGGCACTGCTGGTCTGCCTGGCCCATTACCTGCGTAGGGCCCCGCTGGTCTGCCTGGCCCATTACCTGCGTAGGGCCCCGCTGGTCTGCCTGGTCCATTACCTGCGTAGGGCCCTGCTGGTCTGGCTGGCCCATACTGATGACAATAGGTCCTTGAATTCCCACTCATCTCACCACTGTTAACTCGGGAACGTCCGTCATTGGACTGACCCCGTGCACCGTGTGGGGAGGTCGGCATTCGTCTTGGCTTCCCAGTTTCAACCTCCGCCCTGTGCTACCGCAGAATGAAAAAAATTCTGAAATGTGAAAAAGGATAAACCGAGGTTAGCCTAACAAATACAATAACAGATATCCAATCATGTCCTTCCTGTAAAAATCTACGGTATGCAAATCTTGAGTGAGAACGCAATCACAATTCATCAGCATTGAAAGGCTGCTACATTTTTTGTTACTACTATTCCTGAACCACAGTCAGACAATAAATGTATATACTTTACTTTTATTTATCCAGGGAGACACATTGAGACTGAGGTCCCATTTGCATGTGTGCCCCGGGAACTTGGGGTCGACCGTTTTTTTGTGTTTTTTACATAATCAGCTTTGGCCGACATTCAAGTATATAAAGCCGATTAATAGGCAGGCGCGAGCGCGGGCAACATAGTGTTGTTGTTGTGGAACCGCGGTAAAGATAATTTTATTTTCACACATTCGCCAGGTCCGGGGATACAGCACAGCGGTCTTTCTTCGGGCTGACTGCCGAGTCGGAAGAACGGATAGAAAATACTGTAGCGCTCGAAAAACAGAGTAGTTAGGGACCAACGTAAAAGTGCAACACCCAGAGATGCACTAAGTATAATATAGATTACAGATATTTAAACAAAAAAAAAAGCTTTTTCAAATGTTTAAATACTTATCCCAAAATGCATCAATACACTCTCCATAGTGCCATCTAATAGCCACAAGAAATAACTTTCATCAAAAATGAATTGTTGATTTATTGGAAATTAAGTAAAGCTGAAAACGCTCTTTTTCTGAAATAGCTTTTTCAAATTTTGAGATTTATTCTCCAAAATGCATCATAACACTCGTCAAAGTATATTCTAAGAGCCGCAAGAAATTATTTATTTAAAGGTTTTCGGATGTTGTAATTAAATGCTGCTACTGCATCTATTTTTTTTATTGAAAAGTTCATTTATCTAAGTTTTGTGACTGGTTGAAAATATATGTGACTGATTCTTATTGAAACTTATAATTGTTGAGACATGGTCTCAAAAGGAGGGAATGTGGTGGAATTTTCAATATTATGTTATATTCAAATCTTTATAAGTATGTATTATTGTCTAATCTGAATGGTTCTGCTGTAAATAACTGTTCAGTTCCCATGGGAAGTCTCATGTCCTCTCCCAGGTGCAGGATGTGTTTTGACTGAGCCATGTAGACTTTATGGTTTCCAGATAAGATGGACTCCAGAGTTAATAACATGTACGAGGAGGATAGAATAACATGGGCTTTAAATGCATCACAACCTGTACGGGAGAGGGAGGGTTTATACTGGACACGTATATATAGAGGGAGGGTTTATACTGGACGTATATATAGAGGGAGGGTTTATACTGGACACGTATATATAGAGGGAGGGTTTATACTGGACACGTATATATAGAGGGAGGGTTTATACTGGATACGTATATATAGAGGGAGGGTTTATACTGGACACGTATATATAGAGGGAGGGTTTATACTGGATACGTATATATAGAGGGAGGGTTTATACTGGATACGTATATATAGAGGGAGGGTTTATACTGGACGTATATATAGAGGGAGGGTTTATACTGGACACGTGTATATAGAGGGAGGGTTTATACTGGACACGTGTATATAGAGGGAGGGTTTATACTGGACACGTGTATATATAGAGGGAGGGTTTATACTGGACACGTGTATATATAGAGGGAGGGTTTATACTGGACGTATATATAGAGGGAGGGTTTATACTGGACACGTATATATAGAGGGAGGGTTTATACTGGACACGTATATATAGAGGGAGGGTTTGTACTGGACACGTATATATAGAGGGAGGGTTTATACTGGACACGTATATATAGAGGGAGGGTTTATACTGGACACGTATATATAGAGGGAGGGTTTATACTGGACACGTATATATAGAGGGAGGGTTTATACTGGACACGTATATATAGAGGGAGGGTTTATACTGGACACGTATATATAGAGGGAGGGTTTATACTGGACACGTATATATAGAGGGAGGGTTTATACTGGACACGTATATATAGAGGGAGGGTTTATACTGACACGTATATATAGAGGGAGGGTTTATACTGGACACGTATATATAGAGGGAGGGTTTATACTGGACACGTATATATAGAGGGAGGGTTTATACTGGACACGTATATATAGAGGGAGGGTTTATACTGGACACGTGTATATATAGAGGAGGGTTTATACTGGACACGTGTATATATAGAGGGAGGGTTTATACTGGACACGTGTATATATAGAGGAGGGTTTATACTGGACACGTGTATATATAGAGGGAGGGTTTATACTGGACACGTGTATATATAGAGGAGGGTTTATACTGGACACGTGTATATATAGAGGGAGGGTTTATACTGGACACGTGTATATATAGAGGGAGGGTTTATACTGGACACGTGTATATATAGAGGGAGGGTTTATACTGGACACGTGTATATATAGAGGGAGGGTTTATACTGGACACGTGTATATATAGAGGGAGGGTTTATACTGGACACGTGTATATATAGAGGGAGGGTTTATACTGGACACGTGTATATATAGAGGGAGGGTTTATACTGGACACGTGTATATATAGAGGGAGGGTTTATACTGGACACGTGTATATATAGAGGGAGGGTTTATACTGGACACGTGTATATATAGAGGGAGGGTTTATACTGGACACGTGTATATATAGAGGGAGGGTTTATACTGGACACGTGTATATATAGAGGGAGGGTTTATACTGGACACGTGTATATATAGAGGAGGGTTTATACTGGACACGTGTATATATAGAGGAGGGTTTATACTGGACACGTGTATATATAGAGGGAGGGTTTATACTGGACACGTGTATATATAGAGAGGAGGGTTTATACTGGACACGTGTATATATAGAGGGAGGGTTTATACTGGACACGTGTATATATAGAGGAGGGTTTATACTGGACACGTGTATATATAGAGGAGGGTTTATACTGGACACGTGTATATATAGAGGGAGGGTTTATACTGGACACGTGTATATATAGAGGTGAGGGTTTATACTGGACACGTGTATATATAGAGGGAGGGTTTATACTGGACACGTGTATATATAGAGGGAGGGTTTATACTGGACACGTATATATAGAGGGAGGGTTTATACTGGACACGTATATATAGAGGGAGGGTTTATACTGGACACGTATATATAGAGGGAGGGTTTATACTGGACACGTATATATAGAGGGAGGGTTTATACTGGACACGTATATATAGAGGGAGGGTTTATACTGGACACGTATATATAGAGGGAGGGTTTATACTGGACACGTATATATAGAGGGAGGGTTTATACTGGACACGTATATATAGAGGGAGGGTTTATACTGGACACGTATATATAGAGGGAGGGTTTATACTGGACACGTATATATAGAGGGAGGGTTTATACTGGACACGTATATATAGAGGGAGGGTTTATACTGGACACGTATATATAGAGGGAGGGTTTATACTGGACACGTGTATATATAGAGGGAGGGTTTATACTGGACACGTTTATATAGAGGAGGGTTTATACTGGACACGTATATATAGAGGGAGGGTTTATACTGGACACGTATATATAGAGGGAGGGTTTATACTGGACACGTATATATAGAGGGAGGGTTTATACTGGACACGTATATATAGAGGGAGGGTTTATACTGGACACGTATATATAGAGGGAGGGTTTATACTGGACACGTATATATAGAGGGAGGGTTTGTACTGGACACGTATATATAGAGGGAGGGTTTGTACTGGACACGTATATATAGAGGGAGGGTTTATACTGGACACGTATATATAGAGGGAGGGTTTATACTGGACACGTATATATAGAGGGAGGGTTTATACTGGACACCTATATATAGAGGGAGGGTTTATACTGGACACCTATATATAGAGGGAGGGTTTATACTGGACACGTATATATAGAGGGAGGGTTTATACTGGACACGTATATATAGAGGGAGGGTTTATACTGGACACGTATATATAGAGGGAGGGTTTATACTGGACACGTATATATAGAGGGAGGGTTTATACTGGACACGTATATATAGAGGGAGGGTTTATACTGGACACGTATATATAGAGGGAGGGTTTATACTGGACACGTATATATAGAGGGAGGGTTTATACTGGACACGTATATATAGAGGGAGGGTTTATACTGGACACGTATATATAGAGGGGGGTTTATACTGGACACGTATATATAGAGGGAGGGTTTATACTGGACACGTATATATAGAGGAGGGTTTATACTGGACACGTATATATAGAGGGAGGGTTTATACTGGACACGTATATATAGAGGGAGGGTTTATACTGGACACGTATATATAGAGGGAGGGTTTATACTGGACACGTATATATAGAGGGAGGGTTTATACTGGACACGTTTATATAGAGGGAGGGTTTATACTGGACACGTATATATAGAGGGAGGGTTTATACTGGACACGTATATATAGAGGGAGGTTTATACTGGACACGTATATATAGAGGGAGGGTTTATACTGGACACGTATATATAGAGGGAGGGTTTATACTGGACACGTATATATAGAGGGAGGGTTTATACTGGACACGTGTATATATAGAGGGAGGGTTTATACTGGACACGTGTATATATAGAGGGAGGGTTTATACTGGACACGTATATATAGAGGGAGGGTTTATACTGGACACGTGTATATATAGAGGGAGGGTTTATACTGGACACGTGTATATATAGAGGAGGGTTTATACTGGACACGTGTATATATAGAGGGAGGGTTTATACTGGACACGTGTATATATAGAGGGAGGGTTTATACTGGACACGTGTATATATAGAGGGAGGGTTTATACTGGACACGTGTATATATAGAGGGAGGGTTTATACTGGACACGTGTATATAGAGAGGGGGGGTGTATACTGGACACGTGTATATATAGAGGGGGACTGGGGTTTATACTGGACACGTGTATATATAGAGGGAGGGTTTATACTGGACACGTGTATATATAGAGGGAGGGTTTATACTGGACACGTGTATATATAGAGGAGGTTTATACTGGACACGTGTATATATAGAGGAGGTTTATACTGGACACGTGTATATATAGAGGGAGGTTTATACTGGACACGTGTATATATAGAGGAGGGTTTATACTGGACACGTGTATATATAGAGGGAGGGTTTATACTGGACACGTGTATATATAGAGGAGGGTTTATACTGGACACGTGTATATATAGAGGGAGGGTTTATACTGGACACGTGTATATATAGAGGGAGGGTTTATACTGGACACGTGTATATATAGAGGAGGGTTTATACTGGACACGTGTATATATAGAGGGAGGGTTTATACTGGACACGTGTATATATAGAGGGAGGGTTTATACTGGACACGTATATATAGAGGAGGGTTTATACTGGACACGTATATATAGAGGGAGGGTTTATACTGGACACGTATATATAGAGGGAGGGTTTATACTGGACACGTATATATAGAGGGAGGGTTTATACTGGACACGTATATATAGAGGGAGGGTTTATACTGGACACGTATATATAGAGGGAGGGTTTATACTGGACACGTATATATAGAGGGAGGGTTTATACTGGACACGTATATATAGAGGAGGGTTTATACTGGACACGTATATATAGAGGGAGGGTTTATACTGGACACGTATATATAGAGGGAGGGTTTATACTGGACACGTATATATAGAGGAGGGTTTATACTGGACACGTATATATAGAGGGAGGGTTTATACTGGACACGTATATATAGAGGGAGGGTTTATACTGGACACGTGTATATATAGAGGGAGGGTTTATACTGGACACGTTTATATAGAGGGAGGGTTTATACTGGACACGTATATATAGAGGGAGGGTTTATACTGGACACGTATATATAGAGGGAGGGTTTATACTGGACACGTATATATAGAGGGAGGGTTTATACTGGACACGTATATATAGAGGGAGGGTTTATACTGGACACGTATATATAGAGGGAGGGTTTATACTGGACACGTATATATAGAGGGAGGGTTTGTACTGGACACGTATATATAGAGGGAGGGTTTGTACTGGACACGTATATATAGAGGGAGGGTTTATACTGGACACGTATATATAGAGGGAGGGTTTATACTGGACACGTATATATAGAGGGAGGGTTTATACTGGACACCTATATATAGAGGGAGGGTTTATACTGGACACCTATATATAGAGGGAGGGTTTATACTGGACACGTATATATAGAGGGAGGGTTTATACTGGACACGTATATATAGAGGGAGGGTTTATACTGGACACGTATATATAGAGGGAGGGTTTATACTGGACACGTATATATAGAGGGAGGGTTTATACTGGACACGTATATATAGAGGGAGGGTTTATACTGGACACGTATATATAGAGGGAGGGTTTATACTGGACACGTATATATAGAGGGAGGGTTTATACTGGACACGTATATATAGAGGGAGGGTTTATACTGGACACGTATATATAGAGGGAGGGTTTATACTGGACACGTATATATAGAGGGAGGGTTTATACTGGACACGTATATATAGAGGGAGGGTTTATACTGGACACGTATATATAGAGGGAGGGTTTATACTGGACACGTATATATAGAGGGAGGGTTTATACTGGACACGTATATATAGAGGGAGGGTTTATACTGGACACGTATATATAGAGGGAGGGTTTATACTGGACACGTTTATATAGAGGGAGGGTTTATACTGGACACGTATATATAGAGGGAGGGTTTATACTGGACACGTATATATAGAGGGAGGGTTTATACTGGACACGTATATATAGAGGGAGGGTTTATACTGGACACGTATATATAGAGGGAGGGTTTATACTGGACACGTATATATAGAGGGAGGGTTTATACTGGACACGTATATATAGAGGGAGGGTTTATACTGGACACGTATATATAGAGGGAGGGTTTATACTGGACACGTATATATAGAGGGAGGGTTTATACTGGACATGTATATATAGAGGGAGGGTTTATACTGGACACGTATATATAGAGGGAGGGTTTATACTGGACACGTATATATAGAGGGAGGGTTTATACTGGACACGTGTATATATAGAGGGAGGGTTTATACTGGACGTATATATAGAGGGAGGGTTTATACTGGACACGTATATATAGAGGGAGGGTTTATACTGGACACGTATATATAGAGGGAGGGTTTATACTGGACGTATATATAGAGGGAGGGTTTATACTGGACGTATATATAGAGGGAGGGTTTATACTGGACGTATATATAGAGGGAGGGTTTATACTGGACGTATATATAGAGGGAGGGTTTATACTGGACGTATATATAGAGGGAGGGTTTATACTGGACGTATATATAGAGGGAGGGTTTATACTGGACGTATATATAGAGGGAGGGTTTATACTGGACATATATATAGAGGGAGGGTTTATACTGGACGTATATATAGAGGGAGGGTTTATACTGGACACGTATATATAGAGGGAGGGTTTATACTGGACACGTATATATAGAGGGAGGGTTTATACTGGACGTATATATAGCAGAGTTTAACCTAGTAATGGTTGAGCATTGTTGACATGACATGTAAATAAATCCAGGTTCATGAATCTTGAATAAATACATTTTCATTATTAAAAGAAACTACAGTCTCTGTCTTCCCTTTAAATTTCTTTAAATTTCTTACATCACTTTTTTAAATTTACCCATGGATATCACAGCTGAGGTGCTTTAAAGAGAAGTCGGAGCTACCCAACTCCAAAGGTGTCTTTAAAACTATCAATCTCTGGCATCTACTACTGAATCCAGACAATCTAGATGTCAACAGTGATGTCAAGTATACTGGAAGCCTGTGGGATAGAGCGTTATAAAGAAACATAGAGTAATGATCTACGCTCGGTTAAGGAGGTCCAACTTTCTGGTATAAAATGCAGTGATGAGTAATATAACTGCCTAAAGTGTTATAATGCAGGGCACTATGACAGACAGAGTCAAGCAACTTTACAGTATAAGAAGATGCACTTTGGTATATTGTATCACCATAGTCCAACACAGGCCAGAAAGTTGACTGAACTATTTGACTCCTGTTCACCAAAGAAAAGCAAGATGTGTTTCTGAAAAAAAAAAAAACAGCTTTACACTTAAACTTTTTAACAAGCTCATTGATATGTTTCTTAAATGAATGGTTACTGTCAATCCAAATTCCAATGTATTTGCATGAAGGGACTGGAATATATTATAAGTAAGTCCGGTGAAATCATCTGACAGGATTTGAAAGCACCATGCATTTATTTTTTGCTAGTGTTAATTACAAGATACATTTTTAAGTTCCACCTTCTTAAAATCTGACTGCAGACTGTCTTTATCCTTGACAGTGGCTGCAACTGTTGTGGAGAACTTCAGATCTCAGTCAAAAAAGATGCAAAGACTCTGGAACTTGTGAATCCAAAGACTTTAATGAAAAATCACAAAGCCGAGTAGGTCTGCAGAACAACTGATTTCTCAGACCCTCATATTTCTGCAGTACTTTCTTCTTGTATAATAACACCTGGCCCTCCCACTATGGTAATTCTTTGGGCGGATCTTCTTTGATCTGCCATCATCTCTTATCATTCTGGAATTTGGGCAGACCTTCTTTGATCCGCCACCATCGTTATAAAACAACGGTGGTACCGGGCCATAAACAACGGTGGTACCGGGCCATAAACAACGGTGGTACCGGGCAATAAACAACGGTGGTACCGGGCCATAAACAACGGTGGTACCGGGCCATAAACAACGGTGGTACCGGGCCATAAACAACGGTGGTACCGGGCCATAAACAACTGTGGTACCGGGCCATAAACAACGGTGGTACCGGGCCATAAACAACGGTGGTACCGGGCCATAAACAACGGTGGTACCGGGCCATAAACAACGGTGGCACCGGGCCATAAACAACGGTGGCACCGGGCCATAAACAACGGTGGCACCGGGCCATAAACAACGGTGGCACCGGGCCATAAACAACGGTGGCACCGGGCCATAAACAACGGTGGCACCGGGCCATAAACAACGGTGGCACCGGGCCATAAACAACGGTGGCACCGGGCCATAAACAACGGTGGCACCGGGCCATAAACAACGGTGGTACCGGGCCATAAACAACGGTGGTACCGGGCCATAAACAACGGTGGTACCGGGCCATAAACAACGGTGGTACCGGGCCATAAACAACGGTGGTACCGGGCCATAAACAACGGTGGCACCGGGCCATAAACAACGGTGGCACCGGGCCATAAACAACTGTGGCACCGGGCCATAAACAACGGTGGCACCGGGCCATAAACAACGGTGGCACCGGGCCATAAACAACGGTGGTACCGGGCCATAAACAACGGTGGTACCAGGCCATAAACAACGGTGGTACCGGGCCATAAACAACGGTGGTACCGGGCCGCCACCACTTCTCATCGTTCAGGAATTTACCCAGTTAAACCATCGCAATAAATCAATGATGTCTCTGGCCTTGAAAAGCTCACAGGGCCACTAGGCTCCAAGCCTAATAGTGCATCTGCTTTCCCTCAATGTTGGACATACTGTATACTGGTGACTGTGTAGGACACATACTGTATGCTGGTGACTGTAAGACACACACACTGTATACTGGTGACTGTGTAGGACACATACTGTATACTGGTGACTGTGTAGGACACATACTGTATACTGGTGACTGTAAGACACACATACTGTATGCTGGTGACTGTGTAGGACACATACTGTATACTGGTGACTGTGTAGGACACATACTGTATACTGGTGACTGTGTAGGACACATACTGTATATTGGTGACTGTAAGACACACATACTGTATGCTGGTGACTGTGTAGGACACATACTGTATACTGGTGACTGTGTAGGACACATACTGTATACTGGTGACTGTGTAGGACACATACTGTATATTGGTGACTGTGTAGGACACATACTGTATACTGGTGACTGTGTAGGACACATACTGTATACTGGTGACTGTGTAGGACACATACTGTATACTGGTGACTGTGTAGGACACATACTGTATACTGGTGACTGTGTAGGACACATACTGTATATTGGTGACTGTGTAGGACACATACTGTATACTGGTGACTGTGTAGGACACATACTGTATACTGGTGACTGTGTAGGACACATACTGTATACTGGTGACTGTGTAGGACACACATACTGTATGCTGGTGACTGTGTAGGACACACATACTGTATACTGACGATTATACAAATTATCATACTGATTAGTGTGATTAACATATTGATATTAATTGATCACATGAGTAGTACCATAATGATTAATGTATGAGTGTGATAAACATATTGATACTAACTGATCACATGAGTACATATGCCAAAATCTCCAATACAACGTACCAGACCGTGATGGAGGTCAGAGTGGACTCAATGATGGCAGTGTAGGATTAACCATCATGGACGTTGGCAGTCTTAGTGAGGTTATGTTCAGCCTATGTTCCTGGGTTCACTGTGTTTTTACAGGGGAGCCCTCCAGGACAAATGGGAGAAAAATCAGCTGGGCTTCACTTGAAATCCAATCTCATATCCACTGTTGTTTAAGCATTGAGCTCCAAGTTATTAAGACGGCACCAGGACACCACTTGGACAATTTCCCCCATGAAGACGGTTTCATCCCCATCAGAGATTAGACCAATGAGGGTGGTGTCATTTGCAAACTTCAGAAGTTTGACAGAGTGTTGACTGGATATGCAGTTGTTGGTGTACAGAGAGAAGAGAAGACAACCTTGAGGTGAGCCGGTGCTGATGGTCAGGGGGTCAGACAGGTGTTTCCCCGACCTCACATGCCTGTTGAAAGCCGAGCTAAAGTCCACAAACAGAATTCTGGCACAGTGTGTCAAGATGCTGGAGAATGACAGCCAGCGGAAAAACTGTCCTGATGCACAAATATAGAACCTTGGGTTTTAGTCTTCACGGTAGCATAACTAAAAAGCATCTTAAACTCTACTGAAGGCTAAAGTAGGAGACATTTGAAGAAAGGTTGCTGGCACCATTGGTGATTTGACCTGTCATAAAAGGCTATAAAATAGTCATAGAGGGGGGGCTCCACTAATAGGACTTTCAAGTTGCATTATTTTGCATTTCATATAAAATGTACTCTTCAATGGCTCGTATAATCATATCTGCACTGTATAATCAATAAAACATGTATAAGATATTCAGACTCGAGTAAGGCTCCAGTAATGTTTTAAACACACAATACCACTGTTGATGTTACACGATTGAGCAGAAGGCGCGATAAAATCTTTGCAAGATAGGGCGTCTGACGCACCATACACAAAGAACTTGGATACATGAGATGGAGAGGTTAGGTTCGTATCTCCACAAATGATTTGGGAATCAGGCCATGCTAAAACCCAGTTTGGTTCTTAACTCTACAGATAAACCCATACTGGAAGGAGGATGGGACCACCCTGTGTAGAAGAATAACCATTATATAGGATGATGTATTCATTATAGAGGAGTGAAAGCACAGTTGTAAAGAAAAATGGCACGTGGTTTTTAAAAAGACAAAACTGAATGTGGCATAACAAGCGTTTTAGCTTGATGGTTTCGTTTCCATAATCGCCGGAGGGCATAATAGAAACAGGAAATCTAAATTCAATAATTGCACAGCCCTAGCCTAGTTGGTTAATGCAATTGACTGTATGCATATCACCACTAGAGAGGAAGATTGTGGCAGACTCATCTCACCCCGGACTAGGGGTGGGCGATATGGCAAAAATATCATATCACGATTTTTTCAGGAAAAATCACGATTCCCGATTTTATCACGATTCTTTTTCATGTTGATTTTGAAGACTATTTTGCAAATTACTGAGCTGCAATACAAGCAAATTATATCTCCATTTAAAAAATATAGCGATACAAGGTAACAAAACATAAAAGGGAAAAAAAATTAAAGTAGCATATTTTAATCACGTGTATATTTAATGGAAGTGCAATTGTGCAAAGAAGCACCTTCATTCTCATCCGCAGCTTCACCATCCATTCACTGTGTAACCTGCCATCCATCTACAGCATCAGATGATCTACTGTGTTATCATCCTGAATTAAATGAATTATGAATTATCAAGTAAAACATTTTACTAAAATGGTATGTAGCCTATTTATTGTCTTATGTAACCATACAATACAAATTTAAAACCATGATTTTAAAATGCACAGGCTATGATATTGAAATTTCTAAAGATCGAATAAATGAAAATCCATCAAACTGTATGTCCTATTTTGATGTAATAAATGCTAAACCATTTTAGATCACAAGCGACGCGCAATCAAATGATTTGCGCATGATTGGCCGTATATATTGCAACACAGACTCTTGAAATAAAAATATTAGGCTACAGTGTATAATTTGATCATTTACATTTGTAAAATGTATTATAGTAATTACAGTCCAGTAACTAAGGCACTGTAGACAATGAAACACGTATTTTACAACACAGTTTGTATATTGGTCACGGTCGGGTATTCTGCTGTTACCCGGTAGATACATTAATCAATTTCGTTTTACATTTTTGTTCTGTTTATTTAGTAAAACATATATTTCTTTATAAACGTAGGCCTACCTCTTTTTTCTAGTTCATTCAAATTCAACCAAGCCAATCAATATATTATCTATGTATATTTCGCAGCTTTTGTCTGCCTGAGCAGGACACGCATACTAACCGGTTGCACTGCGCACAGTGTTCATTAGTGATGTTATGAGTGCACACGAGACCGCAGCAAATTAATCGGTTACATATATCCAGTTTCATATAGATCGGACCAAAACGCATCCAGTTTCATGTAGACCAGACCAAAACGCATCCAGTTTCTGAAAACGGGACAAGGTAAAATGCACGTATTTAGGAAAAGTCATGGAAGAACGAGGCTGTAGCTTTTCAACATTATATATTTATTTTAATTACTAACTGCAACGCCCGCGGGCATGGGCTGTTGGCGCTTCTAGTGTTAACACGCTGACATATAGCGCGCCGCACATTGCATGTTGATAGGTAGCTGAAAAAACGCCATAGATCTGCATCAAATAGAATGTGCACTGGAGCACGATTCTACGATATTTCCGAAAAAGTGAATCGTGGAGACATTTTAATAGTCCACGATTAAATATCGTCATATCGCACACCCCTACCCCGGACACTCTATTCAAACCACACCCCTCCGGCAGAAGGCTTCGGTCCATCAGGACCAAAACCTCACGACATAAGAAGAGTTTCTTTCCAGGTGCTACTGGCCTCCTCAACAAGGCCAGGGGTGCACACAAGCCTTGAACTCTGACCCATTGCACCCAAGCCTTGAACTCTGACCCATTCATTTTTGCACATTGCCTGATTTTGCACTACAATATTTGCTCTATTGCACTGTAATTTATCTATATCTTGTTTAGCATTTTATATATTTCTATCCATATACCCCCTCAGCCCCTTAGCATAATTTATATTGTTTTATTCATATGTTGTATGTAAGCAGCTTCCTGCCAAAGTAAATTCCTTTTATGTTCACACATTCATGGCGATTAAACACTTTTCTGATTCTGAGAGTCCCAGTAAAAACATGAGGGGAAATAATGCAATTGACTGTATGCAATGACTTCCATTGCAAAACATACTTTAAGCAAGTAAACACTTTACTGAACAGCTTTCTGTTATTTGTATTTATTGATATTTGTCAAATAAAATGGTTGTAAAGATTCTAAAGACAGCATATGTTTTAAACAGTACATCAGCCCGAAAAAACGGGCTGGTTCACTACACATCCCCCGGGCTGAAAATCAGTCCCACTCTGGCCCTTATGAAGACCATGTATGCGAAGGTCACATTACCTACACAGTGTTTAAGGGAAAGACAAAGCGGGTGGGGGTGGGGGTTGTTCATACAGACCTGCCCCCACTGCTAAAACAAATCCTATATAAGGTAAACAGGACATCTGTTTCTCGCATTGGGCCCCTCTAAAGACGTAAAGATCACATTCATTTCTGCCCCCCAGAACTCATTACTAAAATACACACATCTCAGCCTACGCTAAAATACACTTAGCTATCCTATTCCTAAACTTAACAACATAAATGTATATTTTCCACAACAAGTCCCAGTAAGAACATGAATGGAAATAATGCAATTGACTGTATGCATATCACCACTAGAGAGTCCCAGTAAGAAAATGAGGGGAAATAACACAATTGACTGTATGCATATCACCACTAGAGAGTCCCAGTAAGAAAATGAGGGGAAATAATGCAATTGGCTGTATGCATATCACCACTAGAGAGTCCCAGTAAGAACATGAGGGGAATTAATGCAATTGACTGTATGCATATCACCACTAGAGAGTCCCAGTAAGAACATGAGGGGAAATAATGCAATTGACTGTATGCATATCACCACTAGAGAGTCCCAGTAAGAACATGAGGGGAAATAATGCAATTGACTGTATGCATATCACCACTAGAGTCCCAGTAAGAACATGAGGGGAAATAACGCAATTGACTGTATGCATATCACCACTAGAGAGTCCCAGTAAGAACATGAGGGGAAATAATGCAATTGACTGTATGCATATCACCACTAGAGTCCCAGTAAGAACATGAGGGGAATTAATGCAATTGACTGTATGCATATCACCACTAGAGAGTCCCAGTAAGAACATGAATGGAAATAATGCAATTGACTGTATGCATATCACCACTAGAGAGTCCCAGTAAGAAAATGAGGGGAAATAACGCAATTGACTGTATGCATATCACCACTAGAGAGTCCCAGTAAGAACATGAGGGGAAATAATGCAATTGGCTGTATGCATATCACCACTAGAGAGTCCCAGTAAGAACATGAGGGGAATTAATGCAATTGACTGTATGCATATCACCACTAGAGAGTCCCAGTAAGAACATGAGGGGAAATAATGCAATTGACTGTATGCATATCACCACTAGAGTCCCAGTAAGAACATGAGGGGAAATAATGCAATTGACTGTATGCATATCAACACTAGAGAGTCCCAGTAAGAACATGAGGGGAAATAATGCAATTGACTGTATGCATATCACCACTAGAGAGTCCCAGTAAGAACATGAGGGGAAATAATGCAATTGACTGTATGCAATGACTTCCATTGCAAAACATACTTTAAGCAAGTAAACACTTTACTGAACAGCTTTCTGTTATTTGTGTTTATTGATATTTGTCAAATAAAATGGTTGTAAAGATTCTAAAGACAGCATATGTTTTAAACAGTACATCAGCCCGAAAAAACGGGCTGGTTCACTACACATCCCCCGGGCTGAAAATCAGTCCCACTCTGGCCCTTATGAAGACCATGTATGCGAAGGTCACATTACCTACACAGTGTTTAAGGGAAAGACAAAGCGGGTGGGGGGTGGGGGTTGTTCATACAGACCTGCCCCCACTGCTAAAACAAATCCTATATAAGGTAAACAGGACATCTGTTTCTCGCATTGGGCCCCTCTAAAGACGTAAAGATCACATTCATTTCTGCCCCCCAGAACTCATTACTAAAATACACACATCTCAGCCTACGCTAAAATACACTTAGCTATCCTATTCCTAAACTTAACAACATAAATGTATATTTTCCACAGAAGTCCCAGTAAGAACATGAATGGAAATAATGCAATTGACTGTATGCATATCACCACTAGAGAGTCCCAGTAAGAACATGAATGGAAATAATGCAATTGACTGTATGCATATCACCACTAGAGAGTCCCAGTAAGAAAATGAGGGGAAATAACGCAATTGACTGTATGCATATCACCACTAGAGAGTCCCAGTAAGAACATGAGGGGAAATAATGCAATTGACTGTATGCATATCACCACTAGAGTCCCAGTAAGAACATGAGGGGAAATAATGCAATTGACTGTATGCATATCACCACTAGAGTCCCAGTAAGAACATGAGGGGAATTAATGCAATTGACTGTATGCATATCACCACTAGAGAGTCCCAGTAAGAACATGAATGGAAATAATGCAATTGACTGTATGCATATCACCACTAGAGAGTCCCAGTAAGAAAATGAGGGGAAATAACGCAATTGACTGTATGCATATCACCACTAGAGAGTCCCAGTAAGAACATGAGGGGAATTAATGCAATTGACTGTATGCATATCACCACTAGAGAGTCCCAGTAAGAACATGAGGGGAAATAATGCAATTGACTGTATGCATATCACCACTACAGAGTCCCAGTAAGAACATGAGGGGAAATAATGCAATTGACTGTATGCATATCACCACTAGAGAGTCCAGTAAGAACATGAGGGGAAATAATGCAATTGACTGTATGCATATCACCACTACAGAGTCCCAGTAAGAACATGAGGGGAAATAATGTAATTGACTGTATGCATATCACCACTAGAGAGTCCAGTAAGAACATGAGGGGAAATAACGCAATTGACTGTATGCATATCACCACTAGAGAGTCCCAGTAAGAACATGAGGGGAAATAACGCAATTGACTGTATGCATATCACCACTAGAGAGTCCCAGTAAGAACATGAGGGGAAATAATGCAATTGACTGTATGCATATCACCACTAGAGAGTCCCAGTAAGAAAATGAGGGGAAATAACGCAATTGACTGTATGCATATCACCACTAGAGAGTCCCAGTAAGAACATGAGGGGAAATAATGCAATTGACTGTATGCATATCACCACTAGAGAGTCCCAGTAAGAACATGAGGGGAAATAATGCAATTGACTGTATGCATATTAGTCCCAGTAAGAACATGAGGGTCGGTTGTGACAGGGCCTGAATTTCGTTTTGTAAACTGGAGGGGAATTCCCCCCTTACATGGGTCACATGGGGGGATCTAAATATTATGGGGGAGAGAATAACATGTGATGCATCGGCCTTATTTAATCATCTTCATTTATTCATATCTACAGATATGTATGCATGAATTGTGCATTTCCAGTTCTGCAACATGTGGGTGGCCCCTGAAAGTGGTTTGAGGTTAAAAGGTAATTGCCCTGATTAGGGATGGGAATTGATAAGAATTTAACGATTCCGATTCCATTAGCGATATTGCTTATCGATCAGATTCCTTATCGATTCTCTTATCGATTCTCATTGGGTGAGGAAATAATTACAAATTTGTTTGTTTGTATTAACTCGCTTTAATATCTGATAAGACCGCCGCACATACTCAGAGTATACACAAATTATGTGTAGCAACCTCAGAACAAACCTAAAAGTAGGTGAGCTACAAAGTAAAGTCCAGGGACCTATAGATTTTTTCACATTCATTGGTCCAGCCAAAAAAATAAAACTGCCATTTAAGTGCCATAAAAACAAAAACACAGACGGTAAACAGTCAAGGAAGAGCTTGTTCCTTTGGGAATATTCAACATGAAACTAAATTCAACTCAACTGACATACAAAATAGAAAGAAGTCTTCTGTAAAGACCACAACTATCAACTTGGGCAAATGATTGACAATAGAGATTTTTCTCCGTATAGTAAAAGTTTACACAATGAAATGGCGCTCACATTAACTAAATAGACAGGTTACCTTTTGTCGTGGAAATTTAGACTTTAATCGCTGAATTCGAACTTAAAGTAAGACGCACGAGAGTATGTTACAGTTTGACACTTTTAACAGGTTTAATTGCAATTAAGAAACCATTTCTCAAATACAGGTTTAAGCTTTTGCATTGATCAGATCAATCCCTATAGCAAGCTTAAAGAATAGGTTTGAGGAAAGTCTTCATCAGACAACAGGACAATAACCTGTGCAGGATCAGACTGACCTGATGAGAAGAACTTCTGCAGGGGTATTTAAAGGAATGAAGTTACGCACACTCATTGACACACAGTATTGATGGAAGACAGATGTATCCTCAGAAGTAGGCAGGACAGTTTGATTGGCACAAGGGGGAATGTCAAAACCTGACCCCTGTGCCTCAAGCAGTATGAGTGGAGACCACATGTGTTCATCAGATAACCACCAGGTCATTGCCTTATGAACTTAAGGAGGAGGTCAACTATCTTTGTTGTTCTTAACAGACAAAGGCCCATACAATTCCTACCAGCAAAGCCAAGCCGCAAAGTTACTTAGTGACATCTATTTCCTCCCCAGGACCTTTCTTGAGGTCAATAGGTCAATAGACATGTGTCCCCTATCATGAAACTTAATTCCAGTGGAACAGAAGGTTTATCCTAAACATTCTTTCCTCTGTGCATTTTGGCCTAAACAACATCTATAAGACTTACATGTTTATAAACTTCTTGAGTGATCATAAAATTCCATAACACTTTGGCATTAATAGCAGATGCCGTCTCATTAGCCCCGCTGCTGGATGACTCACTTGTTGTTGTAGTAGAGAATCAAACACGCGACAGTCCTGCAAACGGATTGCGTGCTGTGTGGCCAAATGCTTCTGCATATTGGAGGTAGTTCCCCCCATTGCCGAAATTAAACTTTTACAACTGTTGCAAATAACCAAAATGCGTAACCAAAATGCGCAGCGCGTGTGTGACGGTCATGATGACACATTTGCAACGAGCCGAACCGATAAGCGGAATCGTTAAGCAGGTACACTAACGGTTCCAAAGAATTGATTCACTGGGAACCGGTTCTAAAGAAGAACCGGTTCTCAATTCCCATCCCTAGCCCTGATAGAACAGTTGAACTGCAGCTATGAGGACAGACTTGTGTATCCAATATACACGCTTGGCCATACACAGAAATGCTGGGTTTATGGAAAATAATAACACACACTGTAGATCCAAAATGTCTGTGTCACCAAGATCATGCCTCACGTTTAAATACTCGACCTGGCCCTGCATAGTAGTGAAGGACATCCCGAATCAACAGTGAAGTGAAACAATCAGTACAATTATTATTATTAAAGATTCTGACCTTTTGAATCACTCATTCGTTTAATTTAATCACTTTTGTTTACTACATGTAGCTTTCATGCCTGGCAAATGAAAGTTGAGGGCGACTTCGCCACAGCCTAAATGTGTGATTTTCTCTAGCCCAAAAGTGATTCACTTCAACAAATCTTCTAGAGCATTTCTTCAGTACACTGGAATAATTAATACATTTTCATATACAGTGCTTGTGCACTGACATGTACTGCTGTACAGTCAGAGGGCCCCAATAGATAGAGAAATTGTTACGGTAAAACTCCTCAAAAGGGGGTCCAATAGATACCCGACCATCATGACCTAGAAGGCCGATATGAACTGTTAAAACTGACAATAAGACGTTGTTGTTTGCACACACACTGACCATGAACTCACTAACAGTGAGGAACAACCCAGACCGGTTCTGCGCATGACTAAAAGCCCCCTGGGAGCATCATATATAGCGGCTGTAAGCCATAATCATCAAAATGATATAAAATAAAGGTTTGAAATATCTCACTTTGCATGTAATGAGTCTATATAATATATTAGTTTGACATTTAATTACGGAAATAAATTAACTTTTGCACGATATGCTAATTTTCTGAGTTGCAAATGTATGTACAAACCCGACTTATGGAGTGAAATCAGTGCCAGGAGACGAAGCTCCATATAAATAGTTGTGTGTACTTGCAGAAATGATTTGTGTACTTGTAAAAAAGATTTGTGTACTTGTAACAAGGGTTCGTGTACTTGTACAAAAGTTGTGTATCCGTCAAAAGAGGGTGGGACCAGCTCTGACAACCATCACAGCCAATCAAATAACACAATTTCTGTGTCAAATCCATGTTTGATCTAGTAACGAACAGGTTCAACGGAGCCGGTTAGCATCATATTTATCCTTCATAACTTTACATAGAATTGATTTTATTGTACCTAAGGCAATCTTTCGATTAGCTAGCTGAATGTTATTTTGTATTGTTATCTATCTTAGCTATTATACTGCAGGCATGAAATGTTTTAACCATAGGGTAATTGGAGGCTGTTTTATTTAATAACCTTGTGTGGAAAGACCGTACAGTCTATGGGAAAGACACAAAGAGCTTTAGCACATTGCAGGTTTATTTCCTTAATTTGGCTTTTAATGTGTTTAGTTTATATTCCTTTGAATAAACAACCAAAATAAAGATATTTTGACTACTCTAATTTAAGGTCAACAACTTAGCTGTCATTCTATGAAGAAACAAATACCAGTTTCATTTTTACAATAACATAACTACCACACTAATGACCGAGCATGCGCCTATTCACCAAACATCATACACCCGCGCGCACGCGCACACACACACACACACACACACACACACACACACACACACACACACACACACACACACACGCGCGCACACACACGCGCGCACACACACGCACACACACACCGTAGGATCTCTTCCATCACTAACACATTAACTAGTAAAAAAGTGATTGTTCCGATTTTTAACATTAATAACAGCATCATGGTAACTTGGAGAAAAGTTAAGAGAACTGCTTACCAAATGATTGCCGATTGAAAACAGAAATAGCGTTATTTGATTGGCTGTGGTGGTTGTCAGAGCTGGTCCCACCCTCTTTTGACGGATACACAAAACTTTTGTACAAGTACACGAATCTTCTATTGCAAGTACACGAATCTTCTATTGCAAGTACACGAATATTTTTCTGCAAGTACACCAACCCTTGTTACAAGTACACAAATCTTTTTTTACAAGTACACAAATCTTTTTTTACAAGTACATTTCTGCAAGTACACAACGATTTTTACGGAGCTTCGTCTCCTGGCACTGATTTCGCTCCATACCGACTCGAGTTCAGGGCTCACATGGTGAAAATACTAGACAACCAACTGGGTCCCAGTCTGTGGACGTATTGACAATATCTGAATCCGATCTAGAGAAGTGTAATATGCAACATGTAGTAGTTGTGGGTGTATGATCAAACCCTCATGAACTGAATACTATTAAACCGCATTGTTAAACCGTGCCCTGATTGATAACCGTCATCCAGCGTATCCTAACAACACCCAGTTCACTGAGAAACATACGTTCAAAAATGAGTAGTGGATCATTATTTGGACTCCGCTAATCCGCAGTCGAAAATAGTCCCGCATTTAAAATGTCAACACATGTCAGCGTACAACATTTAAAAGATGCATGTTTTCCTAGTTATTATCTCACCGTATAAACGACTCACACCACACTTCAATAGTACTTGCAGATCCATGTATTGTCCGTAACGGTTGCCATAGTTTGTGCACAAAACGGCCAACTGCTCTGCAACTCCTCACATTTCATAGTTCCCAAAGTGAGTAATAAGTACGAGCTGGTACTTCAACCACATATGATGCAGAAAACGAAACCGCCAAAAAAAAGCCTAACCTCTGCCAGGATGAGCATGGCAAGTTATCTATTTAATATCCGTAAAACAATACAGCTGTAATATACAGTATATTCGTGTCTCTACTTACACATTAGTGTGGAATCCACGTTGTCCGTTGAAACAGATATTCCGATCGGAAATCCACTTTTTTATTCTTATTTATTTCCAAGCTTCAGCAGCCCCGACAAGGTTTGTCTATGAAAAGTAAACTCCCTACAGAGTCGAGACGACCGTGCTTGGACGACTCTTCGATCTTGTGGCGAACTCACATCCCTCAGTAAGGAACGTAGCTATTGGCTGTCCTAGAAGTCGCGACGTGACGTCACCATCTGCTAATTCGCACAGTTGCCCAGGTGCGTGTTTTCTGATGGGACGCAGTTGGAGAGAGGAATGAGTTCGTGTGGTGGGAGATAAAAACGTGAGAGAAAAATCACCCCAATTATTTTTAGAACTACAAATGGACTTTATTCTCTCGATTCTTGTTTTTGTATGTCCCATTTCCAACCCTCCTACTTTTTTCCGGGCTTGGGACCGGCAAAGGTGACCCAAAAGGGACACTCTGGCGGAGTTACTTAGTAATATATTTTATATTATTATAGTTTGTTAACAACATGTTCTTAAGTTTCGTTCTTTAATGTAAGCCAGGTTGACCATGTCCTACTCTGACTGCAGCGGGGAGGGGGTGGGGTCCTACTCTAACCATGGTGGGGTCCTACTCTAACCATGCTTGATAAGGCTCTGTCTGTATTATATTATTCTGAAGTTATTCTGGCTAGTGTTATAGATGTGTAGGAGCCATACATTGGGTTTGACGTGTCTTCTTATATTTCCTCTTTTCTCTACACTGTTGTGTACCGTATGTGCACATGCATAGTGACGTCATCAGGTACTGTGGGTGGGACCGGGGGTGTGGTGTCTGTATTAGTAGGTGTGTGTGCGCACCTGTGGGAATCAGGGATTTGGATCATGGCTGCAGGGTGAGCATGGGGTGA
The DNA here is from genome assembly GCA_029465975.1 of Dallia pectoralis. Classification (NCBI taxonomy): domain Eukaryota; kingdom Metazoa; phylum Chordata; class Actinopteri; order Esociformes; family Umbridae; genus Dallia; species Dallia pectoralis. The sequence goes on along the minus strand of CM055745.1, from coordinate 9,304,206 downwards.
AACTTTATGTTGACCGTCACCACCTTTTCATATACAATCTGAGGTATCTTTGCACGGCTTATGAGATGCATCAATTAACGCAAGTGCTGATGTTTTCTAAGCTTGTGAAATCGAGGAATAAACGACATACCATCATGTACAACGGTTCAGCGTGACACGTCTTCAATATAAACTCTCATGTCTTAGCCTGTTCTGGCGTTTGGTTTGGTTTGTTGATTAAATATGCCGCAATAATATGTTAGCAGCTTATTTCAAATCAGTGTATTAGTGAAATAATGAAAGCTTTCATTTGTAATTTGACTACTGCAGCGTAAATAATAAGTGGGCCTGGGGATGTTTGGATGGACCTCGGTTTTTATGATGACATATATGCAGGGGACTTGGGACACAACACAACTGTACGACGACAGATTCCTTTGGATCCTTTTCTTTACTGAGTCTGGTGAAATTTTCAATATTATGTTATATATTCCAATCTTTTATAATTATGTATTATCATTATTGTCTAAATCTGAATGGTTCTGCTGTAAATAACTGTTCAGTTCCCATGGGAAGTCTCCCAGGTGCAGGATGTGTTTTGATTGAGCCATGCAGGCTTTATGGTTTCCAGATAAGATGGACTCCAGAGTTAATAACATGTACAGGGAGGATAGAATAACATGGGCTTTAAAGGCATCACAACCTGTACGGGAGAGGGAGGGTTTATACTGGACGTATATATAGAAGGAGGGTTTATACTGGACACGTATATATAGAGGGAGGGTTTATACTGGACGTATATATAGAGGGAGGGTTTATACTGGACGTATATATAGAGGGAGGGTTTATACTGGACGTATATATAGAGGGAGGGTTTATACTGGACACGTATATATAGAGGGAGGGTTTATACTGGACGTATATATAGAGGGAGGGTTTATACTGGACGTATATATAGAGGGAGGGTTTATACTGGACGTATATATAGAGGGAGGGTTTATACTGGATACGTATATATAGAGGGAGGGTTTATACTGGACATATATATAGAGGGAGGGTTTATACTGGACGTATATATAGAGGGAGGGTTTATACTGGACGTATATATAGAGGGAGGGTTTATACTGGACATATATATAGAGGGAGGGTTTATACTGGACGTATATATAGAGGGAGGGTTTATACTGGACGTATATATAGAGGGAGGGTTTATACTGGACGTATATATAGAGGGAGGGTTTATACTGGACGTATATATAGAGGGAGGGTTTATACTGGATGTATATATAGAGGGAGGGTTTATACTGGACGTATATATAGAGGGAGGGTTTATACTGGACGTATATATAGAGGGAGGGTTTATACTGGACATATATATAGAGGGAGGGTTTATACTGGACGTATATATAGAGGGAGGGTTTATACTGGATGTATATATAGAGGGAGGGTTTATACTGGACGTATATATAGAGGGAGGGTTTATACTGGACGTATATATAGAGGGAGGGTTTATACTGGACGTATATATAGAGGGAGGGTTTATACTGGATGTATATATAACCTAGTTCAACCTAATAATGGTTGAGCATTTGACTTGACATGTAAATGTGTTGTTAACCGCTCCAGGTTCAGGAATCTTGAATAAATACATTTCCATTATTAAAAGAAACTACAGTCTCTGTCTTCCCTTTAAATTTCCACGATAGTCTGTAATAACACATGTGACAGGGACTGCATCTGTTCACACCCTCTATATCAAACTACTGTATCTTACAGAAAATAACAATGACACGGTCTAAATAACAAATATTAGTTGAAAGAATCAAACTGAACATTGTAATAAAAATACATGTATTTATATTCGGAGGCAACATTTCAGAAAAAGCAATCCTCGCAGGACAGCATAAAAACACCTGTTCTTACCGGAGCTGCTACACAAGGCGGAGTCTCCTGGGCTTTGGGTTGAACACATCGATAATATCATCATAATCCGAACTGTCAATAGGTTCTCGTTCAAAAGACAAGTGTGTCAAATTGTTCAGGCGTCCAGTCAGCATGGATAATCTCAGTCGCGTTTGAATCCTATTTGTAGCGGAGAAAAGTCTCTCAACGCTGCAGGACGTTGAAGACAGTGTTATGATCGCCCTCACAACACTATTTATGTTAGGAAATATTTCTGCAGGGCAGCTATCCAGTACTTCCATTTATGTGGGAAAGTTCTCCCGATCCATTCTACGTGTGATGCGTTGGATGAATACAGCATGTTCAGCATCAGTGATTTCGATACCATATAAAACAAACGGACCACTTAAAATGTTTTTTTCTCTCCAAATGATGGATATCCAGGTGCAAGAGGCCGACACTCGCATTACTCCGCAGGTGTCGTCTTTAAAAAGGCAGTTTAACTCAGTGATCTGTATTATATATGCATGTGTATGTTTGTGTATTATACGTGCATGTATGTGTATTGTGGCGACCCGGTTGTTGAATGTCGATGGGGGTGTTGTCACTTTGGGGTTCCGGGAGACAGCGGAGGTGTTAAAAGGGGAGGGGGTTTGGTGGAACTGTCTCTTTTGGTTCATGTTAGACAGTGGGAAGCCGCATTAGCGTTTGGGGCGGCACGGACCTTAGACCCAACCCAGATAGCAGAACAGCCGTTAGGCCCTAGCAACAACTGGTCTAGTGCTAGGGAAGACATTGTTGTAGTGGGACGCACGACAGCGGGGGATTTTTGCCACGCACCGGTGACAGTAGAGGGGACACCATGCACAGCCTTATTGGACACTGGGTCAACTGTGACAATCGTGCGGCCGGATATAGTTCCAGAAGGGTTAGTGTTGGAACCAACGGCGGTGCAACTTAGGACTGTCACAGGTGAGACTGCCCCTATGCTAGGGAAGAAAGTGAGGTCACTAACTGTGGGAGGGCAGAGAGTATAGCATTTAGTGTGGGTGGCTGGTGTTCAGGATCCTTGTATATTGGGACTAGATTTGGTTAGGATGGCTACCCCGGGTGGGCTGCGTAGCAGGTGGGACTGTCCTTCTGTGTCTCCGGTGAGGGTGGGCAGGGGCGGGGAAAGTGATTCAGTCCCTGCGGCCGTCACCCAGCTGTCTCCAGTGGCCCCCACCTTTGTGCCAAGGGAGGTCACAGACACGCCGACTCCCACATCACCTGCCTTATGTCTGCCTCAACCGGCTAGGGTGACGCCAGATTCCTCTCCTGCCGCAGCGGAAGAGGTCTCCAGGAGGAACAGTGAGTGACTCAACACGGAGCAACGAGAGCAGCTGAGACATCTCCTGACCAAGTTTAAGGACTGTTTTGCATGGGGGGGAACATGATGTTGGCCTAACGCACTTTGTGGAGCACGACATCGAGACTGGCGACGCCCGACCAGTGAAAATCAGACCTCGCCGCATTCCACTGGCACGACAGGAGGCTGCTGACAAAGGCTGTGGAAGAGATGGAGACGGCAGGTTTCATCGAGCCGTCCAACAGTCCGTGGTCGGCCCCTGTAGTCATGGTTCCTAAAAAAGGGGGTAAGCTGCGGCTCTGTGTGGACTATAGAGGGCTGAACGCTGTCACTGAGAAAGACTCGAATCCCCTTCCCCGCATAGATGAGAGCCTCGACTCCGTGAGGGGGTCCTCCTGGTTCTCCTCTGGATTTACGTAGCGGCTATTGGCAGGTGCCTCTCACCCCAGAAGCTCGGGCTAAGACAGCATTCTCCACCCACCGAGGCCACTGGCAGTTCAGGGTGTTGTGTTTTGGGCTGTGCAATGCCCCCTCCACATTCGAAGTCTGATGGATCAGACGTCCTCAACCGACAGTGCCTGGTCTATTTGGACGACATCCTGGCCCACGGCAGATCATTCAACGAGGTGCTTGTTATGGAATTATTTCTAATACCACGTAATTAATGTTACTATACCTTTATCTCTAAAATAACATTAAGCAAATACACACTGAAACCAGACTCGAAATAAGAACAGACAATAGTATCTCTCAAGTTAACTCTAACAGTTTAATTGATAGATGAGGAAAAAACCTTTTCACATACAGACGGCAGACCGTAGTGTTAGGTATATATTTCCCTAACTAACATGAAGTACAGCACAGTATTTATACAGAATCAGTAACGCACACTCATTGACACACCAAACCTAAACAGTATATAGGGTGAACAGATGGTTCTCTTAGATGACCACAGGGTACCTTTGATAATTAGATAGGGGAAATTAAGAAGTGTCTAGGCTTGTCAAAAGGAAGGACGATACACAATGTCCCATACAACCTCGAAGTTACTTAGTGACATCTATTTCCTCCCCAGGTAACTTTCTCGAAATCATAAAATCATTGCCCATGTGTCTCCTATCATAAAACTAAATCCCTGTGGAACAGAAGGCTTTTCCTAAACATTCCTTAACAGCGCTAAAGGCATTTTCAGAAATTAATCAAAACGCTGCATCAATTGTTCAACAATTGACTGCGCGCATAGGGTGCACACGTGATACGAGCATTCAGAGCATGCGGTGCTGCTGACAGAAGTTAAAATGAGCAAAGAAACTGTGAGAAAAGATATTAAAACACCAGCACGTAGATTTAATTCCTAGACGTGGGTCGTCATCACTATCATGGAGGTGGTTTGATTACAGTCCGATCTTTTTGATCATCTTCGAACTACCCACCGCACTGAATACAAGGATAATGAAAAGCTTTGCGAGTGATAATATAATATAAATGCCGAACATGAGGCGCATGCAGCTGACAGGGTCAAATAGAAAAACACACGTAACAAACTTGGGCGGATTCATTTACCAAGAAAGTACCTTACGACAGAAAAAGCGACAGACGGCAAGATATAATTAACGCTGTCACCAATTACGTTGCCAGAGACATGGTGCCAATTCAAGCAGTTGAGATGTATTTAAACAGTTTTTAAAGACGTTACACCCAAGATACACACTGCCTGGACGGAAATACTTTAGTGAAATAGCGCTGGCTAAATAGTATGAATCATGTCGCCAAACTCTTGGCATGAAGTGCAGAAGGTTTTACATTTCACCACAACAACCGATTTGTGGTCAAGCAGAACGTCAGAGCCAAGTTAGTAAATTGAGAATACTATGGGCTAGTTTTTTGTATTTTTGACTATAGGCTAGAACATTTTACAGAAGGGAGTAATTTGTTTACTAAGGTTTGCTAGTGCTGTTTTTGACAGAAGTTTGCATTTAGATACTATTATTATTATAATGTCATATTTGTTAGTATACTGCACAGTTCACCTAACAGCAGAGCAGTGATTTGTGTTGTTTCTACATGCATGCTTCAGTTTTAAAAAATAAATACCCATTCCAACAATATGTTTCAACTAGTAATATATTAATATCCTATTGACATTGTAAAACGGAGCTAGTAGAATACAAGACACTTACAAACACATTTTTGAACAATGCAAAATATCATCAGATTATCGTTATCGGCAAAATCCCCAAAAATATCGAGATATCATTTTCTTGTCAATATCGCACACCCCTAGTTCCAGGCGTTGAGAATGGCTGAGGGGGTGCTTCTGAGGGGATGGGTGGCCCCGGCGACTGGGGAGGTCACTTGGCAGCTGGTGGTTCCAAGGAGCCTGAGACTGGCGGTATTAGCGCAGCTACATGGGGGTTTGGGCAGTGGACACGTCAGGGTGACCAAGACCTTAAGACGACTTAGAAAGGGGTTTTACTGGGGGAGACACAGATGGGACGTGGAAGATTTCTGCAGGCGATGCGACAGCTGTGCGGCCAGTAAGGGTCCCCCTGGACAGTCCCACGCCCCCATACAGCAGTGCCCAGTAGGGGCTCATTTGGAAGGGTGGGGTGGATGTGATGGGTCCCTTTCCTGTCTCCGACGGGGGGAAATAGGTGGACTATTTCACTAAATGGCCTGAAGCCTATGCCCTCCCTAACCAGGAAGCAGAGACTGTGGTCAACGCACTGTTGGAAGGGTTCATCAGCCGGTTCGGGGTCCCAGAGGTCATTCATACGGACCAGGGAAGGAACAGAGTCCAGAGTGTTTGCGGAGATGTGTCAGCGGCTGGGGGGAGAGAAGACCCGCACTACACCTCTCCACCCCCAGAGTGACGGTTTCGTGGAGAGATTCAACAAGACCTTAGCTCAGCAGCTGGCCATCGTAACAGCTCAGCATCAGAAAGACTGGGACACCCATCTCCCCCTGGTCCTCATGGCGTGCCGCTCTGCTGCGCAGCAGAGATGGCGTTTGAGCATCTCCCGGGGGAAAGAGGGGCAGCGCCCGGCCTGGACTACGCTCGGCAGCTTCAAGACCGGCTTGACACTGCCCACGAGTTTGCCCGGGTTCAGCTAGAGAGCGCAGGCGCGAGACACTGGGTCAACACTTCGGTGCCGGTGAGCTGGTCTGGCTGCACAAACCAGCCAGGAAAAAGGGGCGGTGCCCGAATCTCGACAAAGCATGGATCGGGCCGTGTCGGGTCCTGGCCAGGGTGGGGGAGGTGGTGTACCGCCTGCTGACGCCACCAAAGGGGCGCCGGGTGATGGTCCACCGCGACCGCATGGCAAGACCCCAACACCCCGACGGAGAACCAGACTGGGACCCAGACGGAGACCAGAACTGGGACCCAGACCAGGTCAGAGGCAGAGGAGGAAGGACCCCGGAACGGAGCCAGACGGGCCAGATGACGTGTATTATATGTGTATGTATGTGTATTACATGTGTATGTAAGTGTATTATATGTGCATGTGTATTATATGTATATGTATGTGTATTATATATGCATGTGAATTATATGTGTATGCATGTGTATTATATGTGCATGTGTATTATATGTGCATGTGTATTATATGTGTATGTATGTGTATGTATGTGTATTATATGTGTATGTATGTGTATTATATGTGTATGTATGTGTATTATATGTGTATGTATGTGTATTATATGTGTATGTGTATTATATGTGTATGTGTATTATATGTGTATGTATGTGTATTATATGTATATGTATGTGTATTATATGTGGATGTGTATTATATGTGTATGTATGTGTATTATATGTGTATGTATGTGTATTATATGTGGATGTGTATTATGTGTATGTATGTGTATTATGTGTATGTATGTGTATTATATGTGATGTGTATTATATGTGATGTGTATTATATGTGATGTGTATTATATGTGTATGTATGTGTATTATATGTGTATGTATGTGTATTATATGTGGATGTGTATTACATGTGTATGTATGTGTATTATATGTGATGTGTATTATGTGTATTATATGTGTATGTATGTGTATTATATGTGTATTATATGTGGATGTGTATTATATGTATGTGTATTATATGTGTATGTATGTGTATTATATGTGATGTGTATTATATGTGTATGTATGTGTATTATATGTGGATGTGTATTATATGTGTATATATGTGTATTATATGTGGATGTGTATTATATATGTGTATTATATGTGATGTGTATTATATGTGCATGTATGTGCATTATATGTGATGTGTATATATGTGTATATATGTATATGTATGTGTATTATATGTGATGTGTATATATGTGTATATATGTGTATTATATGTGATGTGTATTATATGTGTATATGTGTATATATGTGTATTATATGTGTATATGTGTATTATATGTGATGTGTATTATATGTGCATGTATGTGTATTATATGTGGATGTGTATTATATGTGTATGTATGTGTATTATATGTGTATGTATGTGTATTATATGTGGATGTGTATTATATGTATGTGTATTATATGTGTATGTATGTGTATTATATGTGATGTGTATATATGTGTATTATATGTGGTTGTGTATTATATGTGTATATATGTGTATTATATGTGGATGTGTATTATATGTGTATATATGTGTATTATATGTGATGTGTATTATATGTGCATGTATGTGCATTATATGTGATGTGTATATATGTGTATATATGTATATGTATGTGTATTATATGTGATGTGTATTATATGTGTATATGTGTATTATATGTGTATTATATGTGTATGTGTATTATATGTGATGTGTATTATATGTGATGTGTATTATATGTGTATGTATGTGTATTATATGTGGATGTGTATTATATGTATGTGTATTATATGTGTATGTATGTGTATTATATGTGATGTGTATTATATGTATATGTATGTGTATTATATGTGATGTGTATTATATGTGTATATGTGTATATATGTGTATTATATGTATATGTATGTGTATTATATGTGGATGTGTATTATGTGTATGTATGTGTATTATATGTGATGTGTATTATATGTGGATGTGTATTATATGTGTATATATGTGTATTATATGTGTATGTATGTGTATTATATGAATGTGTATTATGTGTATTATATGTGATGTGTATTATATGTGTATGTATGTGTATTATATGTGGATGTGTATTATATGTATGTGTATTACATGTGTATGTATGTGTATTATATGTGATGTGTATTATGTGTATATATGTGTATTATATGTGTATATATGTGTATTATATGTGGATGTGTATTATATGTGTATGTATGTGTATTATATGTGTATGTATTATATGTGTATGTATGTGTATTATATGTGATGTGTATATATGTGTATTATATGTGGTTGTGTATTATATGTGTATATATGTGTATTATATGTGGATGTGTATTATATGTGTATATATGTGTATTATATGTGATGTGTATTATATGTGCATGTATGTGCATTATATGTGATGTGTATATATGTGTATATATGTATATGTATGTGTATTATATGTGATGTGTATTATATGTGTATATGTGTATATATGTGTATTATATGTGTATATGTGTATTATATGTGATGTGTATTATATGTGTATGTATGTGTATTATATGTGATGTGTATTATATGTGTATGTATGTGTATTATATGTGGATGTGTATTATATGTATGTGTATTATATGTGTATGTATGTCTATTATATGTGATGTGTATTATATGTATATGTATGTGTATTATATGTGATGTGTATTATATGTGTATATGTGTATATATGTGTATTATATGTATATGTATGTGTATTATATGTGGATGTGTATTATATGTGTATTATATGTGTATGTATGTGTATTATATGTATGTGTATTATGTGTATGTATGTGTATTATATGTGATGTGTATTATATGTGTATGTATGTGTATTATATGTGGATGTATATTATATGTATGTGTATTACATGTGTATGTATGTGTATTATATGTGATGTGTATTATGTGTATATATGTGTATTATATGTGGATGTGTATTATATGTGTATGTATGTGTATTATATGTGGATGTGTATTATATGTGTATGTATGTGTATTATATGTGATGTGTATTATATGTGTATTATATGTGGATGTGTATTATATGTGTATATATGTGTATTATATGTGTATGTATGTGTATTATATGTGGATGTGTATTATATGTATGTGTATTATATGTGTATGTATGTGTATTATATGTGATGTGTATATATGTGTATTATATGTGGTTGTGTATTATATGTGTATATTTGTGTATTATATGTGGATGTGTATTATATGTGTATATATGTGTATTATATGTGATGTGTATTATATGTGCATGTATGTGCATTATATGTGATGTGTATATATGTGTATATATGTATATGTATGTGTATTATATGTGATGTGTATTATATGTGTATATGTGTATATATGTGTATTATATGTGTATATGTGTATTATATGTGATGTGTATTATATGTGTATATATGTGTATTATATGTGGATGTGTATTATATGTGTATATATGTGTATTATATGTGATGTGTATTATATGTGCATGTATGTGCATTATATGTGATGTGTATATATGTGTATATATGTATATGTATTATATGTGATGTGTATATATGTGTATATATGTGTATTATATGTGATGTGTATTATATGTGTATATATGTGTATTATATGTGTATATGTGTATTATATGTGATGTGTATTATATGTGCATGTATGTGTATTATATGTGGATGTGTATTATATGTGTATGTATGTGTATTATATGTGGATGTGTATTATATGTATGTGTATTATATGTGTATGTATGTGTATTATATGTGATGTGTATTATATGTGTATATATGTGTATTATATGTGGATGTGTATTATATGTGTATATATGTGTATTATATGTGGATGTGTATTATATGTGTATATATGTGTATTATATGTGATGTGTATTATATGTGCATGTATGTGCATTATATGTGATGTGTATATATGTGTATATATGTATATGTATGTGTATTATATGTGATGTGTATTATATGTGTATATGTGTATATATGTGTATTATATGTGTGTATGTGTATTATATGTGATGTGTATTATATGTGCATGTATGTGTATTATATGTGGATGTGTATTATATGTGTATGTATGTGTATTATATGTGTATGTATGTGTATTATATGTGGATGTGTATTATATGTATGTGTATTATATGTGTATGTATGTGTATTATATGTGATGTGTATTATATGTGTATATATGTGTATTATATGTGGATGTGTATTATATGTGTATATATGTGTATTATATGTGGATGTGTATTATATGTGTATATATGTGTATTATATGTGATGTGTATTATATGTGCATGTATGTGCATTATATGTGATGTGTATATATGTGTATATATGTATATGTATGTGTATTATATGTGATGTGTATATATGTGTATATATGTGTATTATATGTGATGTGTATTATATGTGTATGTGTATATGTGTATTATATGTTATGTGTATTATATGTGTATATGTGTATTATATGTGTATATGTGTATTATATGTGATGTGTATTATATGTGATGTGTATTATATGTGCATGTATGTGTATTATATGTGACGTGTATTATATGTGCATGTATGTGCATTATATGTGCATTATATATGTATGTATGTGTATTATATGTGTATGTATGTGTATTATATGTGTATGTATGTGTATTATATGTGTATGTATGTGTATTATATGTGTATGTATGTGTATTATATGTGGATGTGTATTATATGTATGTGTATTATATGTGTATATATGTGTATTATATGTGTATATTTGTGTATTATATGTGGATGTGTATTATATGTGTATATATGTGTATTATATGTGGATGTGTATTATATGTGCATGTATGTGCATTATATGTGATGTGTATATATGTGTATATATGTATATGTATGTGTATTATATGTGATGTGTATTATATGTGTATATGTGTATATATGTGTATATGTGTATATATGTGTATTATATGTGTATATGTGTATTATATGTGATGTGTATTATATGTGTATGTATGTGTATTATATGTGATGTGTATTATATGTGTATGTATGTGTATTATATGTGGATGTGTATTATATGCATGTGTATTATATGTGTATGTATGTGTATTATATGTGATGTGTATTATATGTATATGTATGTGTATTATATGTGATGTGTATTATATGTATATGTATGTGTATTATATGTGGATGTGTATTATATGTGTATGTATGTGTATTATATGTGATGTGTATTATATGTGGATGTGTATTATATGTGTATATATGTGTATTATATGTGTATGTATGTGTATTATATGTGGATGTGTATTATATGTATGTGTATTATGTGTATGTATGTGTATTATATGTGATGTGTATTATATGTGTATGTATGTGTATTATATGTGGATGTGTATTATATGTATGTGTATTACATGTGTATGTATGTGTATTATATGTGATGTGTATTATGTGTATATATGTGTATTATATGTGGATGTGTATTATATGTGTATGTATGTGTATTATATGTGTATTATATGTGGATGTGTATTATATGTGTATGTATGTGTATTATATGTGATGTGTATTATATGTGTATATATGTGTATTATATGTGGATGTGTATTATATGTGTATATATGTGTATTATATGTGGATGTGTATTATATGTGTATATATGTGTATTATATGTGATGTGTATTATATGTGCATGTATGTGCATTATATGTGATGTGTATATATGTGTATATATGTATATGTATGTGTATTATATGTGATGTGTATATATGTGTATATATGTGTATTATATGTGATGTGTATTATATGTGTATTATATGTGATGTGTATTATATGTGTATATGTGTATTATATGTGTATATGTGTATTATATGTGTATGTGTATTATATGTGATGTGTATTATATGTGCATGTATGTGTATTATATGTGGATGTGTATTATATGTGTATGTATGTGTATTATATGTGTATGTGTATTATATGTGTATGTATGTGTATTATATGTGATGTGTATTATATGTGTATATATGTGTATTATATGTGGATGTGTATTATATGTGTATATATGTGTATTATATGTGGATGTGTATTATATGTGTATATATGTGTATTATATGTGATGTGTATTATATGTGCATGTATGTGCATTATATGTGATGTGTATATATGTGTATATATGTATATGTATGTGTATTATATGTGATGTGTATTATATGTGATGTGTATTATATGTGTATATGTGTATATATGTGTATTATATGTGTATATGTGTATTATATGTGATGTGTATATATGTGTATATATGTGATGTGTATATATGTGTATTATATGTGATGTGTATTATATGTGTATATGTGTATATATGTGTATTATATGTTATGTGTATTATATGTATGTGTATTATATGTGTATGTATGTGTATTATATGTGATGTGTATTATATGTGTATATATGTGTATTATATGTGGATGTGTATTATATGTGTATATGTGTATTATATGTGGATGTGTATTATATGTGTATATATGTGTATTATATGTGATGTGTATTATATGTGCATGTATGTGCATTATATGTGATGTGTATATATGTGTATATATGTATATGTATGTGTATTATATGTGATGTGTATATATGTGTATATATGTGTATTATATGTGATGTGTATTATATGTGTATATGTGTATATATGTGTATTATATGTGTATATGTGTATTATATGTGATGTGTATTATATGTGCATGTATGTGTATTATATGTGGATGTGTATTATATGTGTATGTATGTGTATTATATGTGTATGTATGTGTATTATATGTGATGTGTATTATATGTGTATATATGTGTATTATATGTGGATGTGTATTATATGTGTATATATGTGTATTATATGTGTATTATATGTGGATGTGTATTATATGTGTATATATGTGTATTATATGTGATGTGTATTATATGTGCATGTATGTGCATTATATGTGATGTGTATATATGTGTATATATGTATATGTATGTGTATTATATGTGATGTGTATTATATGTGTATATGTGTATATATGTGTATTATATGTGTATATGTGTATTATATGTGATGTGTATATATGTGTATATATGTATATGTATGTGTATTATATGTGATGTGTATATATGTGTATTATATGTGTATATGTGTATATATGTGTATTATATGTTATGTGTATTATATGTGTATATGTGTATTATATGTGATGTGTATTATATGTGCATGTATGTGTATTATATGTGACGTGTATTATATGTGCATGTATGTGCATTATATGTGCATTATATATGTATGTATGTGTATTATATGTGTATGTATGTGTATTATATGTGTATGTATGTGTATTATATGTGCATGTATGTGTATATATACTCTGAGTTTAAGAAGCTTCTGATAGGTTAATTGATTCCATTTGAGTTCAGTGGTGGCACACCTGTGGATGCATATAAAGGCACACCTCAAACACAGAGCCTCTTTCTTTGACATCCTGGGAAAATCAAGAGAAATCAACCAAGACATCAGGAACAGAATTGTGAACCTCCACAAGTGTGGCTCATCCTTAGGTGCAATTTCCAGATGCCTGAAGGTCCCACGTTCATCTGTTCAGACAATAATACGCAAGTATAACAAACGTGGGAATATACATCAATCACACCGCTTAGGAAGGAGACGGATTCTGAGTCCCAGAGAGGACAGTTTTTTTGGTGCGAAATGTGCGAATCAATCCCAGGACAACAGCAAAAGACCTTGTGAAGATGCTAGCTGAAACTGGTAAGACAGTGTGATTATCCACAGTAAAACGAGTCCTGTACCACCATGAGCTAAAAGGTTACTCTGGGAGAAGAAAGCCATTACTTCAAAACCACCATAAAAAAGCCAGACTACACTGAACAGGCGAGTGCGAGCAAGAAGTCCTACCAACCTGACCCAGTTACACCAGTTCTGTCAAGAGGAGTCGGACAAAACTCCAGCAAACTATTGTAGAAAACTTGTGGAAGGACCCCCAAAATGTTTGGCCCAAGTGAAACAGTTTCAGGGTAATTCTACCAAATCCTAAGGAAGTGTATGTATACTTCTGACTTTGATGAAAGTGATAAAAAAAGACATAAAAAATCTCCCTCGTTCGATTCTGACATTTAACAAATGCAAAAAATATGTTAGTATGTATTGATCTAAAACAGACGAAGTTTACTCTGATTTGATGCATGACAGTAAAGAAATAAAAGTTTATGTTAATATCTGGTTTCAACTGTACCTAAGGATCCCTCTTGTTTGATTAAACCTGATACTCAATTATTTTTCCACTACACACAGCTGAAGGTATCTCTCCCCTGTTTTTGCACTATGATTTTTTTCTGTAACTTTTCCACACTATACATGCTTTATGGAGCTTTTAACTGTGCACCCTATACATGCTTTATGGAGCTGTTAACTGTGCACCCTATACATGCTTTATGGAGCTTTTAACTGTGCACCCTATACATGCTTTATGGAGCTGTTAACTGTGCATCCTATACATGCTTTATGGAGCTGTTAACTGTGCACCCTATACATGCTCTATGGAGCTGTTAACTGTGCACCCTATACATGCTTTATGGAGCTGTTAACTGTGCACCCTATACATGCTCTATGGAGCTGTTAACTGTGCACCCTATACGTGCTTTATGGAGCTGTTAACTGTGCACCCTATACGTGCTTTATGGAGCTGTTAACTGTGCACCCTATACATGCTTTATGGAGCTGTTAACTGTGCACCCTATACATGCTTTATGGAGCTGTTAACTGTGCACCCTATACATGCTTTATGGAGCTGTTAACTGTGCACCCTATACATGCTTTATGGAGCTGTTAACTGTGCACCCTATACATGCTTTATGGAGCTGTTAACTGTGCACCCTATACATGCTTTATGGAGCTGTTAACTGTGCACCCTATACATGCTCTATGGAGCTGTTAACTGTGCACCCTATACATGCTCTATGGAGCTGTTAACTGTGCACCCTATACATGCTCTATGGAGCTGTTAACTGTGCACCCTATTGTTATGGAATTTTATGATCACTCAAGAAGTTTATTTACATGTAAGTCATATAGATGTTGTTTAGGCCAAAAGGCACAGCGAAAGGAATGTTTAGGATGAACCTTCTGTTCCACATGAATTAAGTTTCATGATAGGAGACACATGTCTATTGACCTATCGACCTCAAGAAGGGAACCTGGGGTGGAAATAGATGTCACTAAGTAACTTTGCGGTGCCGGCTTGGCTGTTAGGAACTGTATGGGCCTTTGTCTGTTAAGAAAAACAAAGATAGTTGACCTCCTTAAGTTCATGAGGCAATGACCTGGTGGTTATCTGATGACCACATGTGGTCTCCACTCATACTGCTTGAGGCACAGGGGTCAGGTTTTGACATCCCCCTTGTGCAAATCAAACTGCCCTGCCTACTTCTAAGGACCTCATCTGTCTTCCATCAATACTGTGTGTCAATGAGTGTGCGTAACTTCATTCCTTTAAATACCGCTGCAGAAGTTCTTCTCATCAGGTCAGTCTGATCCAGCACAGGTTATTGTCCTGTTGTCTGATGAAGACTTTCCTCAAACCTATTCTTTAAGCTTGCTATAGGGATTGATCTGATCAATGCAAAAGCTTAAACCTGTATTTGAGAAATGGTTTCTTAATTGCAATTAAACCTGTTAAAAGTGTCAAACTGCAACATACTTTCGTGCGTCTTACTTTAAGTTCAAATTCAGCGATTAAAGTCTAAATTTCCACGACACCTATACATGCTTTATTGAGCTGTTAACTGTGCACCCTATACATGCTTTATTGAGCGGTTAACTGTGCACCCTATACATGCTTTATGGAGCTGTTAACTGTGCACCCTATACATGCTTTATTGAGCTGTTAACTGTGCACCCTATACATGCTTTATTGAGCTGTTAACTGTGCACCCTATACATGCTTTATTGAGCTGTTAACTGTGCACCCTATACATGCTTTATGGAGCTGTTAACTGTGCACCCTATACATGCTTTATGGAGCTGTTAACTGTGCACCCTATACATGCTTTATGGAGCTGTTAACTGTGCACCCTATACATGCTCTATGGAGCTGTTAACTGTGCACCCTATACATGCTCTATGGAGCTGTTAACTGTGCACCCTATACATGCTCTATTGAGCGGTTAACTGTGCACCCTATACATGCTTTATTGAGCTGTTAACAGTGCACCCTATACATGCTTTATTGAGCTGTTAACTGTGCACCCTATAGATGCTTTATGGAGCGGTTAACTGTGCACCCTTTACATGCTTTATTGAGCTGTTAACTGTGCACCCTATACATGCTTTATGGAGCGGTTAACTGTGCACCCTATACATGCTTTATTGAGCTGTTAACTGTGCACCCTATACATGCTTTATGGAGCGGTTAACTGTGCACCCTATACATGCTTTATGGAGCTGTTAACTGTGCACCCTATACATGCTTTATGGAGCTGTTAACTGTGCACCCTATACATGCTCTATTGAGCTGTTAACTGTGCACCCTATAGATGCTTTATGGAGCGGTTAACTGTGCACCCTATACATGCTTTATGGAGCGGTTAACTGTGCACCCTATACATGCTTTATGGAGCGGTTAACTGTGCACCCTATACATGCTTTATGGAGCGGTTAACTGTGCACCCTATACATGCTTTATGGAGCGGTTAACTGTGCACCCTATACATGCTTTATTGAGCGGTTAACTGTGCACCCTATACATGCTTTATGGAGCTGTTAACTGTGCACCCTATACATGCTTTATGGAGCTGTTAACTGTGCACCCTATACATGCTTTATGGAGCGGTTAACTGTGCACCCTATACATGCTTTATTGAGCGGTTAACTGTGCACCCTATACATGCTTTATGGAGCTGTTAACTGTGCACCCTATACATGCTTTATTGAGCGGTTAACTGTGCACCCTAGACATGCTTTATGGAGCGGATAACTGTGCACCCTATACATGCTTTATGGAGCTGTTAACTGTGCACCCTATACATGCTCTATGGAGCTGTTAACTGTGCACCCTATACATGCTCTATGGAGCTGTTAACTGTGCACCCTATACATGCTTTATGGAGCTGTTAACTGTGCACCCTATACATGCTCTATGGAGCTGTTAACTGTGCACCCTATACATGCTCTATGGAGCTGTTAACTGTGCACCCTATACATGCTCTATGGAGCTGTTAACTGTGCACCCTATACATGCTTTATGGAGCTGTTAACTGTGCACCCTATACATGCTTTATGGAGCTGTTAACTGTGCACCCTATACATGCTCTATGGAGCTGTTAACTGTGCACCCTATACATGCTCTATGGAGCTGTTAACTGTGCACCCTATACATGCTCTATGGAGCTGTTAACTGTGCACCCCATACATGCTTTATGGAGAATAGTCAAAACGACAGCTTGCATGATAAGACCCAGTGTAGTTCAACCTTGGTTCATATTTGTGTAATCATTGCTTAATATGTGCTGATCTAAAAGGCCTGTGGAGTCATTTAAAAAAAAACACCAGTGAACCAATGGACTGTAGATAATATCTTGAAACTACATTGAAGGCAATTTATTATTAAAAATCAAAAGTCTCACAATGCTTCAGGACAGAATTGTTGTTTTTCCCCAGTGTCTTTATGCAAGTTTATACTCTACACTACTGGTGGATATGACCAACACTGTGTAGTGTTCCCTACGCATGATTCCCTCGAGCAACTCCCACACAACTAACAAATTGCAGATAGAGCCCATTGGGTTCATAGTATGGAATGAATGAACCAAAGGTGAAGTATAGGCCAACCCCTTGCCATTTGCACATTGCCTGATTTTGCACAATATTTTCACTCTTTTTTTTTACCAAGTTACTATATCTGTATATTACTATCCCTATAGCCCCTCACCCCTTAGTATAATTAGTATTACGTTCCTCATATGTTCTATGTATGTATGTAAGCACCTTCCTCTGTACACACATGCATGGCTATTATGCACTTTTCTGATAACTATCTGCAGATTCTTCCTTGGCACCCTCCTCCCAACCAAAATTTTAAGAGATCCTAGGGGCAATTTTGTTCAAACTGTAATTGACCACAGATCGGCGTGTCTGGAGCCAATTGGTCAGTGAGTTGGGGGACAGACCACATCACCAAAGCATTGTTTGTCCCATTGACTTGAGTGGCCAGACCACACTATTGTTTAATGGTCATATGACTCTGCGTTTCATCCATGTAAAATGCACCTCCAAAGCAGAGGTGAACAGTTATGCAAACATTATTCATAGGTCACTTTACAATGACTGGTTCTGAGGTTTAGCATAAAAAGAAATAAATAAAACCCGAATGAACCGGTCACTATAGCACTACCCACCTGTTGGTTTTTGATGTTTATGGTATTACACTGGAATTCTAATTGGATGTGTAACCAATGTAATAATATGTTGGACAGAGAGGAATGGGTTCAGCAATAAATTATTGCCTGCGAGCTGGAAAAACTATACACTAATTAAATAAACATGCCTTATAAACCGACTTACTAACATGACAAAATAGCAATATAGATCTATAAATGACACTTACCTACAGTGGGTATAAAAAGTCTACACATGGCATTTTTTTTTTTTAAATGCCAGGTTTTTGAGAAAATCCTACTTAAACAGCTGAACGTTATTTGTGCTTAATCAGAGTCACTTTAAATGATGGCAGGTGTGTAATGACTCCTATTGAACATGAGTTTGAATGTGATTGGTTAGTTCTGAACACAGCCACATTCCCAGTTATAAGGGGGTGTGCACATACCTACGCGTAAGCCGAGATAAAAAGATAAACAGCTGGAGAGCTTCGTCCTACAGAGCTCCTCTATTATGGATTGAGCTGCTTGTTGCGCTTGGTCAAGGCTTTTCCCTTTTCTGGGCAACAGTTTCACTAGACCCCTCTGTCCCAGTTTCAAGATTTATGCTGCTGTAGTTTTCTCTTGACAAAGACCAGACACCACAGGACGGAACAGTCTAGAATCATATCCCAAATGCAAAATCTCTCTAAAAAGGGCCATCTAATAGCAGCTGGTTCAATGTACTCCTGTTGCTTAATTGACTATGTAGCTAGTTTAAATTTGATTCACCACAGTGGGGTTTTATTTTAAAAAAAAACTCCTGTAAGTGAACAGTGTGATTCATTATTTACGCAACGCTTATGTCCTGTTTCACACAAGAATAAAAAGGACCATGACCGTGTGAAGTCTGACAGTCCTAGAGGCTGTATACTTTGTTATCGTTGAGCGTAATGGAAAACTAGGCTGTATGCATCACCGCACAGAAATGTATATTCTGAGAATAACAGTGTGCCTGCTTGAGCTTTCAAAGTGAGCTTAAACTAGTCGTTGCAGACCTTAAATGTTTTTGTCTAATTTGGCCTCCCTGTCATCACAAAGGAAAGAGATAATGTAACCATGCATACAAGGTCCAGCCTGTCGACTCTCATAGATAAACTTCCAGCTTGTCATCGCGCGCACTTTCTGAGTTTTATAACTTCAGTAGGCCATGGCGGCGGTTGTTTAGATCTTTCAATTATTGGGTTTGGTTACTGTTAATCAATCTAAATACAGATGAGCATTTATCAGGTGTTTTATTTAATTTTATTGTTCTGTTCACATTCATTGAAGTGGTCTTGTGTTGTTCACAGAATACGTTCAGATGTCACGCCGGCAGAATTTACATTGCTTTTAATAGGTGAACTCCTGTCACCTACAGTCATTATGAATTTGTTCCTTAGCTCAGATATAGTTAACGTTTAATGGCAATTGTCACCTTAAAATCATTTAGTGGTGTCAGAATGTGAACTTTTTTCATGTAGAGTTTAATACATAGTATATTTTCCAGGAAGTTGAATAAAACAATACAGGAACACTGAAGTATATTCATATACCCTATAATCTATATATATATAACTAACAATACAGGTATATGCAAGATATTTGTAGTTGATTAGACTGGGTTCACTTTAAAGGAACAGAAAAGTAGTTGGGAGGCTAGTATCTTGCCTCTACAGAGAGCTGGGGATACATTTTATAGAATAATTTAGTACTAGGTTTGGAAGGATGACAGGAAACACCCATGTTTATGCTAATGTATGAAATCCTGATTTAAGGGTTTACCATGACTGAACAAAGTTTAGACTGGACCTGTAGATCCTCTCGACCTTGTTACCGTGGCAACTTGTTAATGATGTCTATTTTATATAAGACAGAGCTCCGATGTGCATTATCTACAAATTTAGACACGTTACCAGGCACCAGTGTCCCGCTACATGGACGCATTACCAGACGTCAGTGTCCCGCTACATGGACGCATTACCAGGCGTCGTGTCCCGCTACACGGACACGTTACCAGGCGCCAGTGTCCCGCTACATGGACAAGTTAAAAAAAGGAGACATGCATCACAATAAGATTTTTATCAAAAAAACTGATATAAAATAACTTCACAGAAATTATAAGTTACATGATTACAGTTTATAAATAATGGCATACTACAACTGAATTTATAGTGCAGAAGTCAACCTACTTTTATTGCTCTGGAACGAAACTACCCAACTCAGTCCCTGGAAATCTATCAGCCTTTTAGGTTCTAGCCAAGTCATGACATAATCCAGTGTTTTATCAAGCTAGCTGCGAGTGTATGGAAAAGCAGTGTCAGAGACAGAACCGACAGGATGGTCAATCTCCAAAACCTGGATCCAGCAGTCCTGTCAGAAATCACCATATCCCAAGACACACAGTTACATCTTGTCGGAGCATGTTGATCAGCTCAGCCACAAAACCCTAACCCTCCTTAAATGAGCATCTCCAAACAAGAAACATTCAAAAAGGGAAAAGCCATCTTCAATAAACAAAGGACAAACAGACAAATAACTGGCTCCAGATCAGCTATAGTCCTGTCCTTTATGAATAACGAACATAAATACGATGCGAACTTGTCAAGTTCTGCACGCCCTCCGTCTCACAACTGAATGTTTCCATCTTCCCACAGACACATTTTCATTTCGACCCGAGTGTTCAGTAACGCGGTAACCGCCTCCTCGTCCCCGACCGCTCCCGATTCTTAGCGGGGAAATCCAGGGAACGCCATCAAGAGAACTGGATCTGCTGCACGTTGGGAATCTGGATGGGAGCAGAACATGTAGAGATCTTACACTTCTGTATCAACTGAAAGCCAACGTTCCTGTAAGACCGTTCACTACGTATGCAGTAGTGATTCTTAACATGTTCTGTGTGTGTTCTGGTGAGTCAGATGGCCCCTGTGCACATTGGGTTGTCCCCACGTAGGTCCGGGTCGGGGCGCCTGTGCCACAGCAACTAGCCCCCCGACTGATGGTGCAACTCATCACTCTCACACGGCGAGTGTTAACGACCGTACACACAAACACAGAGAGAGAGGTAGAATGTGGAGCGCCCCCTACCTGTTGGTACGAGGCGGTGTATACCATCACATTCTGTTGTTGTCCATCAGCAGTTATTATTCCAGCAGGCAACTGGTTCGCTGCGGAAAAAAGGAAAGTAATTCTGAAGATCACATCCAAAAGATCTCTCCCGATTGTCTGTCAATCACAGTTACAAACATTTGTTAAACAAAATAAATGGCTTTTTATTTTTTTCCCAGGTTCTGCTTTGGATCCCTTTCCTGCAGAAAACCAGGATGGGGGGGCCGGGGGCATTTTCACATCTTCCAAAAGCAAATAGTCTGTCAAGAGTGTCCTTTCTCGATCTCGTTATCAGTGATATTTTATGTATAAAGTGGTTCAGAGAAGACACAATTCAAAGTTATTTGAAAGTATTTGTGGAGCCTCCATTAATTGATACCAGCCCCAGACAGGCAACTAGAAATCCTTGCTGTTCAAGACTGGCAGAAGATGGGCCAAAACAAAGCGAAGACATTTTTGCCTAAAGTCTGTGACATCTGCCTAGGCAACCTAGGCCGTTGTTTTACAACAGAAGCATCTTTAACATTACAGCCATGTTATGGTTCAACAGTTCTACAATCTACAGAGCCCTTTGCATTTCATGTTCCCGATCGAAGAAACAGTTGACTGGCTGGAGGAACCACTAGGGTCATTATTATATAACTGTAGTGGTTCTACTGTATTGGTGGCACACTTACCAAAATGTTCCTCTGTGAGTTCTTCTCCGAGCCCCTCAGATGCAGACACTTCCCCGATTCCCTTCTCCCCTTTCATTGCCTATGGAAAGACAAACTTTGACGGTCAACATTGTGTCCACAGCAACAACCACTTCAGTGTGGCACAGAAGGAGGCTAGTGAATATTGGAGATTTTGCATATATAGTCATTTGATGTATTGGAGATTTTGCATATTGTTATGGAATTTTATGATCACTCAAGAAGTTTAGTTACATGTAAGTCATAGATGTTGTTTAGGCCAAAATGCACAGAGAAAGGAATGTGATCTTCAGGCTGTTATAGAGGCCAAGGCTAGAAACAGATGTCCTGAACACCTTATCTGTTTTGAACTGTATGGGTCTTTGTATGCCTCATCTGCTTCCTGTGTTTATCTTCCATGTGTCTGGCCTCCCTTTTCTTGAGAGCACTGACCTTCGAGTTTTATGACAGTTTCATATGTCATCCAGATTATACTGTATAGTTGGTGGAATCATCTAACAGCTTCATCCTGTTCTCCATCTGATATTGTTTAAGTTTGTGTGGAAGTATGTGCGTTACTTATTCTCAATAAATACTGTGTGAACTTCAGTCTCATCAGGTCAGTCTGATCCAGCACAGGTTATTGTCCTGTTGTCTGATGAAGGCTTTCCTCAAACCTATTCTTCAAGCTTGCTATAGGGATTGATCTGATCAATGCAAAAGCTTAAACCTGTATTTGAGAAATGGTTTCTTAATTGCAATTAAACCTGTTAAAAGTGTCAACTGTATCATACTCTCGTGCGTCTTACTTTAAGTTCAAATTCAGCGATTAAAGTCTAAAATTTCCACGACAATATATACTCATGTGAACAATGAATGTATCAATATGTTAATCACACTCATACAACTAATCAGTATGGTAATCTGCACCATCGCCAGTATACCAATATACAGTGTGTGTGTGCCCCACACGATCACCAGTATACCAATATACAGTCGCCAGTATACAGTGTGTGTGTGTCCCACACAGTCGCCAGTATACAGTGTGTGTGTGTGTCCTACACAGTCACCAGTATACAGTGTGTGTGTGTGTCCTACACAGTCGCCAGTATACAGTGTGTGTGTGTCCCACACAGTCGCCAGTATACAGTGTGTGTGTGTCCCACACAGTCGTCAGTATACAGTGTGTGTGTCCCACACAGTCGCCAGTATACAGTGTGTGTGTGTCCTACACAGTCGCCAGTCGTCCCACCAGTATACAGTGTGTGTGTGTCCCACACAGTCGCCAGTACAGTGTGTGTGTGTGTGTGTGTCCACACACAGTGTGTGTGTGTGTCCCACACAGTCGCCAGTATACAGTGTGTGTGTGTGTGTGTGTGTGTGTGTCCCACACAGTCGCCAGTATACAGTGTGTGTGTGTGTGTCCCACACAGTCGCCAGTATACAGTGTGTGTGTGTCCCACACAGTCGCCAGTATACAGTGTGTGTGTGTCCCACACAGTCGCCAGTATACAGTGTGTGTGTGTCCCACACAGTCGCCAGTATACAGTGTGTGTGTGTCCACAGTCGCCACAGTCGCCAGTATACAGTGTGTGTGTGTGTGTGTGTCCCACACAGTCGCCAGTATACAGTGTGTGTGTCCCACACAGTCGCCAGTATACAGTGTGTGTGTGTGTGTGTGTCCCACACAGTCGCCAGTATACAGTGCGTGTGTGTGTCCCACACAGTCGCCAGTATACAGTGTGTGTGTGTGTCCCACACAGTCGCCAGTATACAGTGTGTGTGTGTCCCACACAGTCGCCAGTATACAGTGTGTGTGTGTGTCCCACACAGTCGCCAGTATACAGTGTGTGTGTGTGTCCCAGTATACAGTGTGTGTGTGTCCCACACAGTCGCCAGTATACAGTGTGTGTGTGTGTCCCACACAGTGTCCCACACAGTCGCCAGTATACAGTGTGTGTGTGTGTCCCACACAGTCGCCAGTATACAGTGTGTGTGTGTCCCACACAGTCGCCAGTATACAGTGTGTGTGTGTGTCCCACACAGTCGCCAGTATACAGTGTGTGTGTGTGTCCCACACAGTCGCCAGTATACAGTGTGTGTGTGTCCCACACAGTCGCCAGTATACAGTGTGTGTGTGTCCCACACAGTCGCCAGTATACAGTGTGTGTGTGTCCCACACAGTCGCCAGTATACAGTGTGTGTGTGTGTCGCCAGTATACAGTCGCCAGTACAGTACAGTGTGTGTGTGTGTCCCACACAGTCGCCAGTATACAGTGTGTGTGTCCCACACAGTCGCCAGTATACAGTGTGTGTGTCACAGTCGCCAGTATACAGTGTGTGTGTGTCCCACACAGTCGCCAGTACAGTGTGTGTGTCCCACACAGTCGCCAGTATACAGTGTGTGTGTGTCCCACACAGTCGCCAGTATACAGTGTGTGTGTCCCACACAGTCGCCAGTATACAGTGTGTGTGTCCCACACAGTCGCCAGTATACAGTGTGTGTGTGTGTGTGTGTCCCACACAGTCGCCAGTATACAGTGTGTGTGTGTGTGTCCCACACAGTCGCCAGTATACAGTACAGTGTGTGTGTCCCACACAGTCGCCAGTATACAGTGTGTGTGTGTGTCCCACACAGTCGCCAGTATACAGTGCGTGTGTGTCCCACACAGTCGCCAGTATACAGTGCGTGTGTGTGTCCCACACAGTCGCCAGTATACAGTGCGTGTGTCACACAGTCGCCAGTACAGCGTGTGTGTCCCACACAGTCGCCAGTATACAGTGCGTGCGTGTGTCCCACACAGTCGCCAGTATACAGTCGCCAGTATACAGTGCGTGCGTGTGTCCCACACAGTCGCCAGTATACAGTGCGTGCGTGTGTCCCACACAGTCGCCCAGTGTGTCCCACACAGTCGCCAGTACAGTGTGTGTCCCACACAGTCGCCAGTATACAGTGTGTGTGTCCCACACAGTCGCCAGTATACAGTGTGTGTCCCACACAGTCGCCAGTATACAGTGTGTGTGTGTGTGTGTCCCACACAGTCGCCAGTATACAGTGTGTGTGTCCCACACAGGTCGCCAGTATACAGTGTGTGTGTGTCCCACACAGTCGCCAGTATACAGTGTGTGTGTGTCCCACACAGTCGCCAGTATACAGTGTGTGTGTGTCCCACACAGTCGCCAGTATACAGTGTGTGTGTGTCCCACACAGTCGCCAGTATACAGTGTGTGTGTCCCACACAGTCGCCAGTATATAGTGTGTGTGTCCCACACAGTCGCCAGTATACAGTGCGTGTGTGTGTCCCACACAGTCGCCAGTATACAGTGTGTGTGTGTGTGTCCCACACAGTCGCCAGTATACAGTGTGTGTGTCCCACACAGGTCGCCAGTATACAGTGTGTGTGTCCCACACAGTCGCCAGTATACAGTGTGTGTGTGTCCCACACAGTCGCCAGTATACAGTGTGTGTGTGTCCCACACAGTCGCCAGTATACAGTGTGTGTGTCCCACACAGTCGCCAGTATATAGTGTGTGTGTGTCCCACACAGTCGCCAGTATACAGTGCGTGTGTGTGTCCCACACAGTCGCCAGTATACAGTGTGTGTGTCCCACACAGTCGCCAGTATACAGTGTGTGTGTGTGTGTGTGTCCCACACAGTCGCCAGTATACAGTGTGTGTGTGTCCCACACAGTCGCCAGTATACAGTGTGTGTGTCCCACACAGTCGCCAGTATACAGTGTGTGTGTCCCACACAGTCGCCAGTATACAGTGTGTGTGTCCCACACAGGTCGCCAGTATACAGTGTGTGTGTGTCCCACACAGTCGCCAGTATACAGTGTGTGTGTCCCACACAGTCGCCAGTATACAGTGTGTGTGTCCCACACAGTCGCCAGTATACAGTGTGTGTGTGTGTGTGTCCCACACAGTCGCCAGTATACAGTGTGTGTGTGTGTGTCCCACACAGTCGCCAGTATACAGTGCGTGCGTGTGTCCCACACAGTCGCCAGTATACAGTGCGTGCGTGTGTCCCACACAGTCGCCAGTATACAGTGCGTGCGTGTGTCCCACACAGTCGCCAGTATACAGTGCGTGCGTGTGTCCCACACAGTCGCCAGTATACAGTGCGTGCGTGTGTCCCACACAGTCGCCAGTATACAGTGCGTGCGTGTGTCCCACACAGTCGCCAGTATACAGTGCGTGCGTGTGTCCCACACAGTCGCCAGTATACAGTGCGTGCGTGTGTCCCACACAGTCGCCAGTATACAGTGCGTGCGTGTGTCCCACACAGTCGCCAGTATACAGTGCGTGCGTGTGTCCCACACAGTCGCCAGTATACAGTGCGTGTGTCCCACACAGTCGCCAGTATACAGTGCGTGCGTGTGTCCCACACAGTCGCCAGTATACAGTGTGTGTGTCCCACACAGTCGCCAGTATACAGTGTGTGTGTCCCACACAGTCGCCAGTATACAGTGTGTGTGTCCCACACAGTCGCCAGTATACAGTGTGTGTGTCCCACACAGTCGCCAGTATACAGTGTGTGTGTCCCACACAGTCGCCAGTATACAGTGTGTGTGTCCCACACAGTCGCCAGTATACAGTGTGTGTGTCCCACACAGTCGCCAGTATACAGTGTGTGTGTCCCACACAGTCGCCAGTATACAGTGTGTGTGTCCCACACAGTCACCAGTATACAGTGTGTGTGTCCCACACAGTCGCCAGTATACAGTGTGTGTCTGTTGTGGAAAATATACATCTATGTTGGGAAGTTTAGGAAAAGTATAGATGTGTATTTTAGCGATGGATAAGATGTGTGTATGTTAGTAGTGAGTTCTGGGGGGCAGAAAGGAAGGCTTAAGATCCTGAGAAACAGGGATGTGATCTTTACGTCTTTAGAGGGGCCCAATGCTAGAAATAGATGTCCTGATTACCTTATCTGTGATGGACTGTCAAAAGGAAATGTATGGAGCTTTGTGCACCTCATCTGTTTCTAATCATAAATGCATATGTATCTGGCCTCCCTTGACTTGAGGGCAGTGACCCGTAGTTATTCGACGACTCCATATGTTATCCATATTTTACTGTATAGTTCGGTGAGATCATCTAAGGACCTCATCTGTTCTCCATCGAGTATTGTTTAGGTTTGTGTGGAAGTATGTGCGTAACTCATTTCATTTAAATACCCTGCAGAAGTCCTTCTCATCAGGTGTTGTGGAAGATATAGATTTAGGATTTAGGAGTTCAGAAATAGTGAGGTTAAACGTATATTCGTATGCGATATACGTATGGATATCATTAAGAGGGCCCAAAAGTTAAGAACGGGAAACACGAGACCCTGAGAATCTAGTGTTTTACTTAGGAGAACCGAGAATGTTATCTTTACGCTGGTGGAGGGGCCCAATGCTAGAAACAGATGTCTTGATTACCTTCTCTGTGATGGACTGTCAAAAGGAAATGTCTGAGTCTTTGTTCACCGCATCTGTGTTTCATCATGGATGCGGATCTATCAGGCTTCCTTTGCTTGAGGGCAGTGACCTCGGGTTCTTATGTCAAGCCTATAGGTCATTTACAATTTATCCTATAGGTTTGATGGGATCTTCTAGAAGGCCTCGTCTGTTTCTCATTATTAATGTTCATGTTCGTGTGGAAGCGTATGCGTAAACCAACCCATATAAATGTGACACTGTTTTTCTCTTTAGTTAGGAATATTCTGCCTGTCACTGCATAAGTTGTCGTCTGTGTATGTGAAAAGGGTTTTCCTCATCTATCAATTAAACTGTTAGAGTTAACTTGAGAGATACTCTTGTCTGTTCTTATTTCGAGTCTGGTTTCAGTGTGTATTTGCTTAATGTTATTTTAGAGATAAAGGTATAGTAACATTAATTACGTGGTATTAGAAATAATTCCATAACACAGGTCAGTCTGATCCAGCGCAGGTTATTGTCCTGTTGTCTGATGAAGGCTTTCCTCAAACCTATTCTTTAAGCTTGCTAGGGATTGATCAGATCAATGCCAATGCTATCACCTGTATTTGAGAAACAGTTTCTTTGTTTATCTTAATTGCAATTAAACCTGTTAAAAGTGTCAACTGTAACATACTCTCATGCGTCCTACTTTAACCCTGTAACACCCCTTGTTGTAAAATTACAACGTTACCTTTAGCCATCCTTAAAAACACTGTTATTTTTAATCTTATTTTTTACCACATTTACATAGTCATTGGGTCCTATTGTTCAGTCTCACAATGCTTTTGGATAGTAAATTTGTTTATAAGTCCCGCTTTACGGCCATGAACTCACACAATCTCTCAAGGTTTCCTTCGAACAACATCTACTTTCTTCATTGGACTGGATTAATCAGATTCAAGTAAGTAAAATGTCTTTTATATTTTTTTTGGTTGTTATTATAATGTCTAGAGCAGGTACATATGTAGTTATTTTGGAATATATGCATCAAATTCCATTTAGAGCGTCCCCCCACTCACCTCTCTGAACTTCTGCAAGTAGAGTTTCAGGGGCTCCACGTACATGTCGAAGCCCAGGGTGGACATGGCAAACAGGATGTCCTCTCCGTTGATGGTCTTTCTCTTCTCCTGGTGACAGCGCTCACTGGCCTCGGACGTGATGAAGCTGAGGAACTCGCTGACGCACTCCTGCACGCACTCCTTGGCATCCTTCGCTATCTGCCCAGAGGAGGTAGAGAAACCTGGATCAGTATCCTCATCCTGTCTATCTGTCCAGAGTAGGTAGAGACACCTGGATCAATATCATCATCCTGTCTATCTGTCCAGAGTAGGTAGAGAAACCTGGATCAATATCACCATCCTGTCTATCTGTCCAGAGTAGGTAGAGAAACCTGGATCAATATCACCATCCTGTCTATCTGTCCAGAGTAGGTAGAGAAACCTGGATCAATATCACCATCATCCTGTCTATCTGTCCAGAGTAGGTAGAGAAACCTGGATCAATATCACCATCATCCTGTCTATCTGCCCAGAGTAGGTAGAGAAACCTGGATCATCAAAAATTATATTCTCAACTAATCAATACTTACTAATCAATGTTACAAATACTGAAATAACATTAACCAGGTAATAGTAGTTAGTAGTTGATTCACTTATCTCCCGCAGACCTATTCACTGTAAGTACATCAATAACCTCCCTCTGCCCTCCAAAACCCTTACCCAGGACGCACACGCCGCGCGCACACACACACACACACGCCGCGCACACACACACACACACACGCCGCGCACACACACGCCGCGCACACACACACACGCCGCACACACACACGCCGCGCGCAAACACACGCCGCACACACACACGCCGCACGCACACACGCCGCACGCACACACGCCGCACGCACACACACGCCGCACATACACACACACACGCCGCACACACACGCCGCGCGCATACACACACACGCCGCGCACACGCACACACACGCCACACACACGCCACACACACACGCCACACACACGCGCCACACACACACACATGCCACGCGCACACACGCGCACGCACGCACACACGCTTTGACGTGGAACATGACATAGTTTATTGTTCATCAGGGCCCAAGACTGTGGGAGAACTAGGAGGATAAGAGGCCAACAAACAAGTGGCTTGGAGAGAGCACTAGCACCTAGAGGAGTAACTGGGGGCTATATGACCGATCTATCTGCCCAGAGTAGGTAGAGAGCACTAGCACCTGCACCTAGAGGAGTAACTGGGGGCTATATGACCGATCTATCTGCCCAGAGTAGGTAGAGAGCACTAGCACCTGCACCTAGAGGAGTAACCGGGGGCTATATGACCGATCTATCTGCCCAGAGTAGGTAGAGAGCACTAGCACCTGCACCTAGAGGAGTAACTGGGGGCTGTATGACCGATCTATCTGCCCAGAGTAGGTAGAGAGCACTAGCACCTGCACCTAGAGGAGTAACTGGGGGCTATATGACCGATCTATCTGCACAGAGTAGGTAGAGAGCACTAGCACCTGCACCTAGAGGAGTAACCGGGGGCTATATGACCGATCTATCTGCCCAGAGTAGGTAGAGAGCACTAGCACCTGCACCTAGAGGAGTAACTGGGGGCTATATGACCGATCTATCTGCCCAGAGTAGGTAGAGAGCACTAGCACCTGCACCTAGAGGAGTAACTGGGGGCTATATGACCGATCTATCTGCCCAGAGTAGGTAGAGAGCACTAGCACCTGCACCTAGAGGAGTAACCGGGGCTATATGACCGATCTATCTGCCCAGAGTAGGTAGAGAGCACTAGCACCTGCACCTAGAGGAGTAACTGGGGGCTATATGACCGATCTATCTGCCCAGAGTAGGTAGAGAGCACTAGCACCTGCACCTAGAGGAGTAACTGGGGGCTATATGACCGATCTATCTGCCCAGAGTAGGTAGAGAGCACTAGCACCTGCACCTAGAGGAGTAACCGGGGGCTATATGACCGATCTATCTGCCCAGAGTAGGTAGAGAGCACTAGCACCTGCACCTAGAGGAGTAACTGGGGGCTATATGACCGATCTATCTGCCCAGAGTAGGTAGAGAGCACTAGCACCTGCACCTAGAGGAGTAACTGGGGGCTATATGACCGATCTATCTGCCCAGAGTAGGTAGAGAGAGCACTAGCACCTGCACCTAGAGGAGTAACCGGGGGCTATATGACCGATCTATCTGCCCAGAGTAGGTAGAGAGCACTAGCACCTGCACCTAGAGGAGTAACCGGGGGCTATATGACCGATCTATCTGCCCAGAGTAGGTAGAGAGAGCACTAGCACCTGCACCTAGAGGAGTAACCGGGGGCTATATGACCGATCTATCTGCCCAGAGTAGGTAGAGAGAGCACTAGCACCTGCACCTAGAGGAGTAACTGGGGGCTATATGACCGATCTATCTGCCCAGAGTAGGTAGAGAGCACTAGCACCTAAGACCGATCTACTGTCTGGAAGGAACCTTGTTATTGGTGTGAGACCAACTCCCTGATTACCAAGAACGGGACACAGCAATAACCTTGTACGAGAGCCCACCAAAACATTGGTAGAATATTTTGTTTTAAAAACAAGAAATGTTTAGGCATCAGCAACACCTTATGAAAAATAACTACTTTGCCAGTCTGACGTTGACTTCCTGTTTGATTTTCGGAGTCCTACCATATGCGTGCATCCAAATTGCTAATATTTCGTCTGGTATAAGTGTGTGCACGGTTGTAATGTCCTACTCTGTTGTATTGTAGCCTACAGACAAAGTGAACTCCTTGAATGTTTACCGTAAGAGTACTAAAGTGGCTAATAACCTCGAGTCACGGATGTACGCTTGCTTCGTACCTTTCCCGTCTGCGGCACGGCATTCTTCATGATGCGAGCCACATTTGCGATGGGGAGATAGATGTCCTGCTCACGGAAGTTTTCCTTTAGGCAGTTACCTTCGTCGAGATCATGGAGGCTCTCACAGTCATCTGTCAGGGAGAAGGACACTCCCATCACTTCAATAGTCAAGCATCGGCATGGATTGCGCTCGCAGTAGATCAAATGTGGCTACATCCTGACATTTATGTTGTATAAAAACAAACTTAGTTCTATGTTCAGTGTCTGCAGTTAACCATCAAATCCAGAAGCAGAGCTGCTCAAAACTACATCCTTGCAAAAAATATAGATCAATTATTCCCCAATCTGAATATTATACACTTGAAGATAATTGAGTTAACGTTTGCATTTCTAACAAATCTCCATCAGATCCTTGGAGACGGGTAAAATTCCAAGAATTTCTTTTTAACACCAACAAGACAGAAAGGTGTGTGATTGGCCAATCCTACTAATTACACAGTCACTCCCCCTGTGGCAGACCCCTGACCACACCCACCACCTAAAGGGGTGTGATTAGACCACCCTACCAATTACCCAGTCACTCCCCCTGTGGCAGACCCCTGACCACACCCACCACCTAAAGGGGTGTGATTAGCCCACCCTACCAATTACCCAGTCACTCCCCCTGTGGCAGACCCCTGACCACACCCACCACCTAAACCCAGTTTGAAACAGATAAAACCCTGATTACAAAATTGAGAAGGGACAGAATGAGTAAGATTTACAAGAAATGTACCTACAAAGAAAACCAAAATATGAAACAAATACCCAATCTGCATTAAACTCTATATGCAACATCAACGCACAACGATCGATTGTTCAAAACCACACAGAAAAGTGAATCAATGATATCTGGAACAAACACATTTATGAAGCACGGTCAAGACTTGATAACTTAACACCCATTTTCTGTAATGCTGCCCCCTACTGGACATAAGACACAACATTGAACTCTGTTATTCAAACAATTCCAGGTCTAATGGGGAAAGTCATGAAAATCCTGAAAAGCCTACATGAGGTTCCCACACGCTTAACATACATCATATTGCCACATGGGCAACATTTAAAAGTCACCAAAATAGATTCTGAAATGACAAAAAAACCAGGGTAGGTTGGGGAAGTGTTTCCCACGCACATATATTTGAGACAAAACACAGTTCCACAGATTACCCGAGGCATCCTCCAATCTAAAGGCGTGGAGCCACAGTACCCTCCTGTGCTACTCACTCAATAATTGCATTTCGACTGCCAATAAACTACAGCCAGAGCTCTATTCAGCAAACACACAAGTAGCCTGCTCAAACACTATCTCTATCCAGTGTGCAAAATAAGCCAAACCAGTGAAATGTGAGTGCCCTGCTGCCAGAATAGGGAGAGGATATTTCCAGAGGGTCGTGACTCTGAAAGGGGATGATGGCTGTAAAACACGGCAGCTGCAGACAGAGCCAAGATAAATGTGTTCGGATTTGTTTTACGACCGCCCCATTTGGTTGTAAACAGGACTAGGGCTGCAACTAACGATTATTTTTATAATCGATTAATCTGTCGATTATTTTTTCGATTAATCGATGAATCTGATAACTAAAAAGCATTAATATCCAACCCTTTACTGAAAAACAGAACTGACAGTGCAATTCACAGTGCAAAAGATGTTCAGAAAGTGCACAAACAGGTTGCTCCTTGAACACCCCTGAGCTAATGAATAATAAAAAGTGCACAACAATGTTTATTTTTATTAAGGACCTATAAAGAAAAATACAATTCAGAAAACTTAAAATGATTTGTTTGAACCTCAGAACTTATTCTCCACACTACACTCACAGACGTACCCAGTCACAAAACTATGGAAGGCCAAGTGGCTCAAAATTGTAATTCATGGAGAAAAGTTGCCAGAACATGCCCCATAATAGATATGTATATATATGTTGTCGTGGAAATTTAGACTTTAATCGCTGAATTCGAACTTAAAGACGCATGAGAGTATGTTACAGTTGACACTTTTAACAGGTTTAATTGCAATTAAGATAAACGAAGAAATCGTTTCTCAAATACAGGTGATAGCATTTTGCATTGATCAGATCAATCCCTAGCAAGCTTAAAGAATAGGGTTGAGGAAAGCCTTCACACAGTGCTGTGATTGGACTGACCCGATAAGTAGAACCTCTGCAGGGATATTTAAAGGGAATGAGTTACGCACATACTTCCACACAAACCTAAACAATACTTGATGGAGAACAGATGAGGCCTTTAGATGATCTCCCCAATGTATACAGTATTAAACATGACGTATGGAGCTGTCATGAAAACCCGAGGGTCACTTGCCCTCAATTCAAGGGAGGACAGATACATATACATTTATGGTGAGAAACATACGAGGCGAACAAATATCCATACATTTCCTTTTGACAGTCCATACCAGATAAGGTAATCAAGACATCTGGGTGATTCTCACGATATCCAGATTTAGAAGGTGTCCAGCATCAGAATTTTTAAAATGCCCTTGAAGACAATTTTCTTTTTGCACATATAAGATTAAGGTCGGAACTTACTATAACCATTATTT
This sequence comes from Dallia pectoralis, assembly GCA_029465975.1. Taxonomy (NCBI): domain Eukaryota; kingdom Metazoa; phylum Chordata; class Actinopteri; order Esociformes; family Umbridae; genus Dallia; species Dallia pectoralis. The sequence goes on along the minus strand of CM055745.1, from coordinate 9,269,679 downwards.
TTAGAAGATTAAAAAAATATTTCCTATATAATTATTTACATTTTTTAGATGAAGTCCATAAAAAATTATCATTACCGCAACATGACATTACATGAAATATATGTTTAGAAACTTGTATTTTTGGCTAATATTAAAGTAGACTTTTATTTCCCATGCTCAAAGCTATGTAAAACTCTGGATAGATTACTTTTTCATATTTATTATTTTTTGTAATTTCCTTATTTTCTCTCATTACCGAAACATACGTGATGATTTACAATTTCTTTTATTTCATTGTTTTACTAATAGATAACATACACTTTTGTTATGTAGCAGACCTTAAATACGTAGTGTTGTATAAAACATATATACATTTAAAAAAAAAATATGATTATCTTATTATCACTTAATTGGTAAAAAAAAGATAAATGTTGCGGTAATGAAAATGCCATTTCGGTAATGAGGATCATTGTTTCGGAAATGGGATTTAGCTCACACATTCACTGTTGATAAAGGGGTTTGATGCCTACATATTTAAAACGCATACAATTTTTTAAAGAACATTTATTTCCCTCGTCATTATTCACAACCCAATAAAAACAAACCAAGCCCCCCCCCCCCATGCTATCTGCTATCCCAACTTGGGTGAAGCGTTGTCAATGTGTGTGTGTGTGTGTGCAAGTGTTGGTCAAACCAATGAATCCAAGTTATATTTTTCCCCTATTATCACCCTGAACCCTGACCTCTCTCTCTTTACCTATTATCACCCTGAACCCTGACCTCTCTCTCTCTCCTTTCCCTATTATCACCCTGACCTCTCTCCTTTCCCTATTATCACCCTGTCCCCTGACCTCTCTCTCTCCTTTCCCTATTATCACCCTGACCTCTCTCTCTCCTTTCCCTATTATCACCCTGTCCCCTGACCTCTCTCTCCTTTCCCTATTATCACCCTGTCCCCTGACCTCTCTCTCTCTCTCCTTTCCCTATTATCACCCTGTCCCCTGACCTCTCTCTCCTTTCCCTATTATCACCCTGTCCCCTGACCTCTCTCTCTCTCTCCTTTCCCTATTATCACCCTGACATCTCTCTCCTCTACCTATTATCACCCTGACCCCTGACCTCTCTCTCCTTTCCCTATTATCACCCTGACCCCTGACCTCTCTCTCCTTTCCCTATTATCACCCTGACCTCTCTCTCTCCTTTCCCTATTATCACCCTGACCTCTCTCTCTCCTTTCCCTATTATCACCCTGACCTCTCTCTCTCCTTTCCCTATTATCACCCTGACCTCTCTCTCCTTTCCCTATTATCACCCTGACCTCTCTCTCCTTTCCCTATTATCACCTTGTCCCCTGACATCTCTCTCCTCTACCTATTATCACCCTGTCCCCTGACCTCTCTCTCCTTTCCCTATTATCACCCCGACCTCTCTCTCTCCTTTCCCTATTATCACCCTGTCCCCTGACATCTCTCTCCTCTACCTATTATCACCCAGTCCCCTGACCTCTCTCTCCTTTCCCTATTATCACCCTGACCTCTCTCTCCTTTCCCTATTATCACCCTGACCCCTGACATCTCTCTCCTCTACCTATTATCACCCTGTCCCCTGACCTCTCTCTCCTTTCCCCATTATCACCTTGTCCCCTGACATCTCTCTCCTCTACCTATTATCACCCTGTCCCCTGACCTCTCTCTCCTTTCCCTATTATCACCCTGACCTCTCTCTCTCCTTTCCCTATTATCACCCTGTCCCCTGACATCTCTCTCCTCTACCTATTATCACCCAGTCCCCTGACCTCTCTCTCCTTTCCCTATTATCACCCTGACCTCTCTCTCTCCTTTCCCTATTATCACCCTGACCCCTGACATCTCTCTCCTCTACCTATTATCACCCTGTCCCCTGACCTCTCTCTCCTTTCCCTATTATCACCCTGACCTCTCTTCTCTCCTTTCCCTATTATCACCCTGTCCCCTGACCTCTCTCTCCTTTCCCTATTATCACCCTGACCTCTCTCTCCTTTCCCTATTATCATCATGTCCCCTGACATCTCTCTCTCTCTCTCATTTCTTCTGTAATCCTCAAGTAACACTGGATTACTGTGTATTTTCTCCCTATTCTTTGCCAGACTGTTTTTCGCTGATGCCCTTTTCTTTTCAACTGTCTGTAACAAAATACACAATTGCCATCTTGAATGTAACTATTTGTAAAAAATAAAAGAAATACATTGTTTCACTGTAAAACTATGAAATAGTAAATAATATTGCATTTACAGTAGGTGGCCTATACTGCATTCATACCGCTTTTTTGTGGAAGCATTTAAATAATAATAATAATTAGTGACCCCTGCTGGGGGGTTGTAATAGCTATTTTATTTACGCAATTAGTTCAAGAAGCGTTTAAGGCAAATATCAAGTTATATTGAAATGAGCAACATTTATAGTGCACGTGCCTCCTTCATAAGTCTGTTTCTCATTACCGAAACATTGAGTATCTCCACTGCAACAGGCCTTCAATTGTTGCGGTGAATGATAATGGTGTTGCGGAGGATGAGCGACCTTAAACATTCTTGCTAACTGTGGAAGCTAAATGAGAGTTAGCTAAACATTCCCTCTCTTTCTATATTTAGACCATAATGGGGTATATAGTAATCAACATTTTTTAACTGCAACATTTTACAACTTCACAAACTCATGTTTCAGTAATGAGAACTAAAAAGTCATGTAGGTACTATGACACGCCAAATTTGTACTTTTATCTGGAGAGAAAAAATAATAACTGGTTACTTGATAGCCATCTTGAGTGTCACAGTCATTTTCGTCCCTCACAACAAATTACTTAAAAAATGATAGTTCCTTGAGCACTTAAACAATGATTGAAAATTGTTGCGGAGGATGAGAAAATTGGTCTTGGACACATTTTTATTCCTTATTATTGTCACTACATTTACCAGTGATCACCAAATACCACATGTTTCTTTACTGTAAATGTTTATAGTATAACATGCGCTGAACCTTTTTATTTTTTATATTATTTAATAATGAATAATTCCATCTCAAAGAACCCAAATCCAGTCATGGACACGTTGCGTTAATGAGAAATTTCCCTTTAAATGTGGAAAAAACAACAAAATTCGTATTCATGATTTCGTTTGAAATCATGTGCAACATCGTACATGAAGAGATGTTTATAACGGTGTCCTTCTTATTTTGATAGCATTTACTTTTATCATCAAAATGTTTTATGACACCTCATAAGTCTAATTTCGCGAGAATGACCCATCTGTTTCTAGCATTGGGCCCCTCTAAAGACATAAAGATGACATCCCTGTTTCTCACCAGCATGGAACAGGATCCTGTATCCAAGGGTCTTGAGCATTCCTTTCTCTGTGCCTTTTGGCCTAAACAACGTCTGTAAGACTGAGTAATTACTAAACTTCTTGAGTGATCATAAAATTCCCTAACAACGTATACGTACACACACATATATACATACATACATATCTATTATGGGGCATGTTCTGGCAACTTTTCTCCATGAATTACAATTTTGAGCCACTTGGCCTTCCATAGTTTTGTGACTGTACGTCTGTGAGTGTAGTGTGGAGAATAAGTTCGACGAGCGTCTGAGAAAAATAGAAGAAAAAAAAAAAGAAAGATCGACCAATTACGAGCGAACGTAAAACGAACCTATAATTCACCTATAATAACAGCAGCCATATCACCCTATAGCCCAACACTCTGTCTGTGTGGGTCCTAACGCCCCAGTATAGTGACGGGGACACGATACTGTCAAAAAGCACAGTCCTTCGGATGAGTCGTTAAACCGAGGCCTTGACTCTCTGTGGTCAAGGATGTCCTTCGAGAAAGAGCAGGGGTGTAATCCTGGCCAAATCTGCCCCATGTCCTCTGTCCATCATGGCCACCTAATCATCCCCATATATACACTAATTGGCTTCATCATTACCGTCTCCTCTCCACCTGTAAGCTGGTGTGTGTTCTGGCGCAATATGGCTGCCGTCACGTCATCCAGGTGGATGCTGCACATTGATTCAAGACGTAAATGACGAGTGTAAAAATGACATTACACTTGAAGTAAGCGAGTGCAAAAAACATGAACATACACTTCAAGTGAAAATACATCATTACACTCGTTTTGAACGTCTTATTAGACAACAGGCGTTGTGATCGCGTGAAATGCACTTTTGACACTCGTTTTCGACGGCATGAGGTGAACGTACGTCTAATAACAGGCGATCTCAGCGCTTGTATTTCACAAATTTACACTTGATTTGAACGTTATCAGCCACAAGAAACACTCGAAGTGCGTCACGTTTTCAGCCACTTGGCCTTCCATACAAAACTCTCACTCACAGACACAAACTCTCCGCATCAAGGACTCCAACGTGTTTCCGTTTAAGGTACTTTATTATCACCGTGGTGCTCCCGTGCCATATGTCATGTCGCTTTTGCATATCTTGCAATTAACACACCATTTTTTATGTATTTACTTGTGTTAAATGCTAGTGTTAAATGCTGAACTGATTTTGCCAACTCCGCCATCAAAACAACGTTACAGCTCCTCAAAGCACACAACTCAATTGCTTTTACCTCCGCGACTGAGTGGCGTGTCGATAATGACATTCGTTGCCAACTTTTTTAATTATCGATTTTTATCGATTCGTTGTTGCAGCCCTAAACAGGACCACTCAAAGCGTAGTCAGGAGGTCGTAAAATCTGAAAGTGAAAAAAGGCATTATCCTTTTGACTTGGAATTACTACATTAAAAAAACCTACTGTCAATGTTGTTTTAGTTTAACATTCAATAACAGTAGATGGGTATAATATTTGGTGGGGGGGGTCCAGTGGCTTCGCAAAAGCTGTTCCAATATTACATTGGATGTTTTGAATCTTGTCAACTTTGTTGCAAATTAATCATTTACATGTTTCAGAGTGCACATTTTTCAGAAACAATAAAAAAGTTAAAAAGTTAATCATGTTTCAGTTTACATGTCAAAAATCACCCCTTACGCATACAGGCCAAAGGCGTTAAGAAATAACGCCACACAAAAAGCCAAGAATTGCAAAGCCAGGTATCCAAAATATCTAGCCGTGGATCTGACTGACTAGATCAGCCAAAATACAAGTATGAGTCTTCAAAAATATTGAATCTGTTAGAAGTGAATTTTGTCAAATCAACACCAGAAAATGTGAATCGAGCAACAAGGAGTCGGCTAGCAACAAGGAGTCGGCTAGCAACAAGGAGTCGGCTCTCCAGTCTCCACCAGTACCTACCATCTTGTGACTGGAGAACATAGTGGCCACCGGCCATGTAATCCCCTGACATCCCCAACTGAGAGGCGTCTGTGGTTGAACCGTCTCCGTCCATCTGTAAACAGACATAAAAACAAATAATCCACTTATTTTTAGTGCTTTATTAAAATGTAGATATTGTTTCCGTATAATTAATGCTCGGGTAAAACGCAACTTTTAAAAATTATTATGCCAAAAAAACAATATAGTTACACTTATTCAATAAGCTACAATTGTATATCCAAACAAAGCTTACCTACAAAAAAATGCAAAGTATGCCCATACCTTCATTAGATACCAATCCAAATACCCATGAGCTGTGGCACGGAGGTAAAGTTGGTATTATATATTCACACATTTAACATTCAACAGACATTCGCCAATAGCCATTTATATACACATGAAACAATGTCTACTTGATTATATAAATACGTGGCATACTTGTACAACCTTTGTTTTTAGTAAACAGTCTACTTTGGATTCTGTATGCAAGACACAGAAGACATTCAGGAAAGTGGAGATAGAAAATAATGGAGTGGAGAGATTCGTGATAGGGAAGAATGTGGTGTGTTAAGCTTTTCTGAGCCTTTTCATCATCAGTAAAGCCTATTTACACCTTAGAAATATTGCATTAATCATTAGTTAAGCGTTTCCTTGGACTGACTTAAAGTAGGCTAACTGTACTCTCGCATGACAAATTAGACGTTGTTGGATGTGTACCTATCAATCACTGAACTGGTTATTGAATTGCAAAGTCCACTATAATAGATTTCTGGAATTTCTACTTATTCTTAAATTGTGTTTCTACTAAAAACAAAGGTTGTAAACGTATGCCAAATATTTATAGAATAAATCAAACGTTGTTTTATGTGTCTATATCAATCACTGAATTATTGATTTTGAAAGCATTATATCCGCTGTAATAGATTTCGGGAATTTCTACTGAATTTTAAGTTGGTTTTCTACTAAACACAAGGATTGTAAAAGTATGCCCAAAGGCTGTAAAAGTACAACCTTTGAATAAAGTAGACACTGTTATGTGTGTATATGTCAGTCACTGAATAAGTTACAATCTATAAATGGCTATTGGCGAATGTCTGTGGAACGTAAAACCAACTTTACCTCCATAAACAAGGCACCGGGCTAACATAGCTAGTCACGTTAGCAAACAGGCTAACATAGCTAGTCACTAGCTGTATTATACTGTGTAGGCGGCTAGCGTGCAGTTAACAAACAGGCTAACATAGCTAGTCATTATCTGTATTATACTGTGTAGGCGGCTAGCGTGTCGTTAGCAGACAGGCTAACATAGCTAGTCATTAGCTGTATTATACTGTGTAGGCGGCTAGCGTGCAGTTAACAAACAGGCTAACATAGCTAGTCATTATCTGTATTATACTGTGTAGGCGGCTAGCGTGTCGTTAACAAACAGGCTAACATAGCTAGTCACTAGCTGTATTATACTGTGTAGGCGGCTAGCGTGTCGTTAGCAGACAGGCTAACATAGCTAGTCATTATCTGTATTATACTGTGTAGGCGGCTAGCGTGCAGTTAACAAACAGGCTAACATAGCTAGTCACTAGCTGTATTATACTGTGTAGGCGGCTAGCGTGTCATTAGCAAACAGGCTAACATAACTAGTCATTATCTGTATTATACTGTGTAGGCGGCTAGCGTGTCGTTAGCAGACAGGCTAACATAGCTAGTCATTATCTGTATTATACTGTGTAGGCGGCTAGCGTGTCGTTAGCAGACAGGCTAACATAGCTAGTCATTAGCTGTATTATACTGTGTAGGCGGCTAGCGTGTCGTTAACAAACAGGCTAACATAGCTAGTCACTAGCTGTATTATACTGTGTAGGCGGCTAGCGTGTCGTTAGCAAACAGGCTAACATAGCTAGTCACTAGCTGTATTATACTGTGTAGGCGGCTAGCGTGTCGTTAGCAAACAGGCTAACATAGCTAGTCATTAGCTGTATTATACCGTGTAGGCGGCTAGCGTGTCGTTAGCAAACAGGCTAACATATCTAGTCATTAGCTGTATTATACTGTGTAGGCGGCTAGCGTGTCGTTAGCAAACAGGCTAACATATCTAGTCATTAGCTGTATTATACTGTGTAGGCGGCTAGCGTGTCGTTAGCAAACAGGCTAACATAGCTAGTCACTAGCTGTATTATACTGTGTAGGCGGCTAGCGTGTCGTTAGCAAACAGGCTAACATATCAAGTCATTAGCTGTATTATACTGTGTAGGGGGCTAGCGTGTCGTTAACAAACAGGCTAACATAGTTAGTCATTATCTGTATTATACTGTGTAGGCGGCTAGCGTGCAGTTAACAAACAGGCTAACGCGTCGGACGACGCGTAAACGCATCAAAGAACAAAGACTCATTACATTCGCGGTAAACACGTGTATTTTCACGGCAGTCTCCCTTTCATACCTGCTGTTATTAACTCTTTTTACACGGTAACTGGCCATATGGGAGCTAATAATGCATTATTAGTAAGCTTATGTTTGCTCGTCCCAGACAAAACAAACAGCAGAAAGGCACCATTTATGTTCACCAAAATTATTTACGATTTAGCAAATTATTAAGTACTATGAAAACACTCACCCGCGTCAACTATACCAGTGTCAGACTTGTTGAGAATCCAGTCTAAACTGGCATAAATAAATAGCCTCGATAAGTACATTTTAAAGATGACTTTGTTAGTACTTTGCGCTAAAGTATTCCGGCCCTGTGAGAGGACGCCCATACTAGAAAACAGCAGCAGGTTTTTACTAATCTAGGTCTACGTCTAATCGCCACTCAAACAAGCTTCAAATAAAGACAATCTGTCAAACGGGGAGATTTCGATTCGAGGTAACGACAAATCGGATAGCAATCATTGGCCGGAGCCAGGCACAAACCTCCGGTACAGCCCTGGTTGGTTAGCTGCTCCAGACCGCCGTGTGGTTGGACAGAAAATGGCTGCGAAAGAACCAGTCCCAGCGCGAAGCCCAGAGTCCATACAGCGCCACCGGGCCCTGCCGCTAGGGGAGCACTGCGTTCACTTTGGCATGCATGTATGCGAGTCACGTCACCTGTACCTAAAGGTATAGCCTAATATGTATCTGTCAATAACAGTGAGAGTGCTTCTACCACACCTGTACCTAAAGATATATAGCCTAATATGTATCTGTCAATAACAGTGAGCCTGCTTCTACCACACCTGTACCTAAAGATATATAGCCTAATATGTATCTGTCAATAACAGTGAGCCTGCTTCTACCACACCTGTACCTAAAGGTATATAGCCTAATATGTAACTGTCAATTGTAGCCTACAGAGGCAGAAAATGTTACGCTGTAATCTGTAGATGCAGAAGAAGATGAATGAAGGATCGTGCATTTAATACTTTCAAAACATTTTTTATTAATAAGACATTTTTAATTATTCTTACCTTTTACCAACCAGTGCGATAACAAACACGCAAGCAAGTCACGGAAAAAACAGCAGACAATGTTCTTCGAAATGTCTACGTAGGTGGTTTGATAGTGTTTTTTAAACAGAAATGTAACAATACTACCTGCTGTAAACTTTCATTTAAATGGCTCATCATTTCCTGACACATTATCCCGTTACCAATTGAAGTAACTGAAAGAAATTCCAGAGAGAACTCCCTCTGAGAAAAGTTCAACACTTCGGCTGGCATATTTTTGAACTTCCCAAGGCCTTGCGTAATCTCAGCCGTTATCTAAACGCATCCAACCATCCATTGAAACAATCACAGTCCGAAACGCTCGGAATGGTGAAAGCAGTGAAAGTGTCTTCAACCACGCAGAATAAAAGGACAACAGGAGAAGATGCTGCAACCAGGAAGTCAGTCTCCAGTGGAAACCTGCTCCCCTATGAGCCACAGCAGGAAGAAGGCCAGAGCCAGGAGACCCGTCCCCAATAGGTCCCCCAGAGCAGTAAGGTATGGGATGGAGTAACTGTCAGGGTCCCTCCCCGTCCGCCACAGAAAATGGACCATCCAGTCAGCAACACAGAGCAGAGTGAGGACCTGAGAGAGGACAGGGAGATCAAATAGCGTGAGAGAGAGAGATGAACAGAGGATTCAATGAGGGATCACGTAGCCCCAAGGTCTCAATTATTCACTTCGCTGATTAGACCCACACATCGACCTAACCAATGTCTCCCTCTAGGGGGTTCACCTGTAGGAGAGCGGCAGCTAAGAAGAAGGTGATGAAGAGGAATGTGGGACTGACGGTGCCGCCCTTCATCATGTGGATGGCGTAGAGGAAGATCAGGTGACCTGGGATGGCCAATAAGAGCAGCACCCGGGCAGAGCGTTGATTGGCACCTATCGGAGAGGTGTTGGCGGTTTAACATATAGTCAAATACGCATGACGAGAAAAAAAAGTCTGTTTATTATGGTGTCTACGATATGTTTAGGGGCCTGGTCTTGAGTGCACACGCGCGTGCGTGTTTACCTGAGCCAAAGAAGGTGCGACAGGGGTTGTAGCAGCTTGTGCGGTTGTCAGGCACCTGTCTTGGTAGGCAGTGGAGGTGCAGATCTGTGGCAATACGACTGGACTGGATGGCTACCAAGTTTCCCCCAATTCCTACATAGAGATACAGAGACATGCGTGCATTTTAAGAGGTCCTGTGGCATACCATTTCCTGGCTTCTGTTCACTGGTCTCTTTGTAACTCACAGGTGCTTCCTTAGTGGCTTGTGGGATTGTGCTATAAGTGAACTTTGATTTGTTTTTTTCTTGTATAATTCTCCACAGTAAGGATCTCGCTGTCATTTCAATGTTTTAACATGAGTCGAAAAATTAACCAGTCATGTAAAAATTTCCACACTGGGGATGCTTTAGGGAGTTATATAATCGTATTCAGATAACTGGCCCCATGTGGGATTCGAACCCACACCACTGGCATAGCATGTGCAATGCTTGACCACTGGAGCTTCACTGGAATTAAACCATATTTAAAGGGGGCAGTTCCAAGGACACGCTGTGGTTGTTATTGTGGTTTTTTGGTAAGACAGTGTGCATAATGTCTTCTGATAATACAACACATTGTGTTTATGGGATAAGTGCCAGCTCAGAGAAAACATTGAAAGTATTAATAATATCAGTGACAGCTCAAAGAAAATGCTGTATGTTTTTTCATGATATGAAATCCATCTCAGTTAAGGCTCTAAACCTGTTAAGCATATAAGGGCCGACTCAATAAAGGCTTTAAATTTGATGAGCATATAATTGCCATCTTAGTTAAGGCTCTAATCTTGTTAAGCATATAAGGGCCAGCTAGGGTCAAGGCTCTGAATCCGAATAAAGAATATGAGGACATGGGCTTTGCTTCTGTGAAGTGTCTCCATGTGTTTGTTTACAGCTGTAAAACCTCTGCTCAGTGTCTCACCATTTATAACTGGCGTGTACAGTATCATTCCCGTCATGTTCTGGTCTGACACAGTTGTGTCCAGGATGAGCCCTCCAAGACTGTAGAACATGAAAGTGAAAGGTTAGTACGTCCTGTTTGAACGCTGTGCTCTGACCTCAGGGAGACCAACGGCTAAACATACCTGCTAATTACCATCGCCGTGACGATGGGTTCCCAGCCTGTGTAGAGTAGAACGCGACTGGCTGGGTTTCGGGAGGAGATGACCACCCACAGTGGGGTTAAGCAGATGAAGAACATACACACCAGGTACGACACATAGGGATAGAACTCTGTGGACACAAGGAGGGTAGCAAGGCACACATTAGCTGAATGAGTACAGCTGAGCAACGCCAGACCGAACAGTCAACGCCATCAATGTAGCCATAACACTTGTAGGTAGCCCCACACCTGCCACAGGTGGGATAACATTACACCTCAATGCCTCTGTCTTTAAAGGAACGTATGATTAATGACCTCAATTTTTTTTCATTTAAAATGTGATTCAACATTTAACATTGCTTGCGTGAGACATTTGTAATGTAATATTATAGTAAATAAGCAAAAAGCACCCCGAGATCCCAGCCCTCTTTCTTTCTCACTGTATATATTCATCAGCCCTTTCCCTCCTTTATCATCTCTTTCCTTTTCACTTCATCATTCATAGTGTCACTCTCTCTCTCTTTACCCATGCATTCATAGAGGCCCTGGCTGAAGCCTGCCAGGATGGCCAAGGTGATGAGGTCACCAAAGCTAGCAGCAATGGGCGTGGCCACGTTGTCTGGGTTGATGCCCATCCTCTTGGAGCCGATGATCACGCCCACCATGATGATCCCTGGGAGGACACAGGTGGGGAGGACATGGATGGGGAGGACATGGGTTGGGGAGGACATGGATGGGGAGGACATGGATGGGGAAGACACATGTGTGAAGGACACGGGTAGGGAGGACATGGGTGGGGAGGAGGGGAAGACATGGGTGGGGAAGACATGGGTGGGGAGGACACGTGTGGGGAGGACATGGGTGGGGAGGACACATGTGTGGAGGACACGGGTGGGGAGGACACATGTGTGGAGGACACAGTTGAGGAGGACATGGATAGGGAGGACATGGATGGGGAGGACATGGATGGGGAGGACATGGGTGGGGAGGACATGGATGGGGAGGACATGGATGGGGAGGACATGGGTGGGGAGGACATGGGTGGGGAGGACATGGATGGGGAGGACATGGGTGGGGAGGACATGGATGGGGAGGACATGGGTGGGGAGGACATGGATGGGGAGGACATGGGTGGGGAGGACATGGATGGGGAGGACATGGATGGGGAGGACATGGGTGGGGAGGACATGGATGGGGAGGACATGGATGGGGAGGACATGGATGGGGAGGACATGGATGGGGAGGACATGGACATGGGTGGGGAGGACATGGGTGGGGAGGACATGGATGGGGAGGACATGGATGGGGAGGACATGGATGGGGAGGACATGGGTGGGGAGGACATGGATGGGGAGGACATGGATGGGGAGGACATGGATGGGGAGGACATGGATGGGGAGGACATGGATGGGGAGGACATGGATGGGGAGGACATGGATGGGGAGGACATGGATGGGGAGGACATGGATGGGGAGGACATGGATGGGGAGGACATGGATGGGGAGGACATGGGTGGGGAGGACATGGATGGGGAGGACATGGATGGGGAGGACATGGATGGGGAGGACATGGATGGGGAGGACATGGATGGGGAGGACATGGATGGGGAGGACATGGATGGGGAGGACATGGATGGGGAGGACATGGATGGGGAGGACATGGATGGGGAGGACATGGATGGGGAGGACATGGATGGGGAGGACATGGATGGGGAGGACATGGATGGGGAGGACATGGGTGGGGAGGACATGGGTGGGGAGGACATGGATGGGGAGGACATGGATGGGGAGGACATGGATGGGGAGGACATGGATGGGGAGGACATGGATGGGGAGGACATGGTGGGAGGGATGGGGACATGGATGGGGGGGGTGGATGGGGGAGGACATGGATGGGGAGGACATGGGTGGGTGGGGAGGACATGGGTGGGGAGGACATGGGTGGGGAGGACATGGGTGGGGAGGACATGGATGGGGAGGACATGGATGGGGAGGACATGGATGGGGAGGACATGGATGGGGAGGACATGGATGGGGAGGACATGGATGGGGAGGACATGGATGGGGAGGACATGGATGGATGGGGGGAGGACATGGGTGGGGAGGACATGGGTGGGGAGGACATGGATGGGGAGGACATGGATGGGGAGGACATGGATGGGGAGGACATGGGTGGGGAGGACATGGATGGGGAGGACATGGATGGGGAGGACATGGATGGGGAGGACATGGATGGGGAGGACACGTGGATGGGGGAGGACACGGGTGGGGAGGACATGGATGGGGAGGACATGGATGGGGAGGACATGGATGGGGAGGACATGGATGGGGAGGACATGGATGGGGAGGACATGGATGGATGGGGAGGACATGGATGGGGAGGACATGGATGGGGAGGACATGGATGGGGAGGACATGGGTGGGGAGGACATGGATGGGGAGGACATGGATGGGGAGGACATGGGTGGGGAGGACATGGGTGGGGAGGACATGGATGGGGATGACATGGATGGGGAGGACATGGATGGGGAGGACATGGATGGGGAGGACACGTGTGGGGAGGACATGGGTGGGGAGGACATGGATGGGGAGGACATGGGTGGGGAGGACATGGGTGGGGAGGACATGGATGGGGAGGACATGGATGGGGAGGACATGGATGGAGAGGACATGGGTGGGGAGGACATGGGTGGGGAGGACATGGATGGGGAGGACATGGATGGGGAGGACATGGATGGGGAGGACATGGATGGGGAGGACATGGGTGGGGAGGACATGGATGGGGAGGACATGGGTGGGGAGGACATGGATGGGGAGGACATGGATGGGGAGGACATGGATGGGGAGGACATGGATGGGGAGGACATGGGTGGGGAGGACATGGATGGGGAGGACATGGATGGGGAGGACATGGGTGGGGAGGACATGGATGGGGAGGACATGGATGGGGAGGACATGGGTGGGGAGGACACGTGTGGGGAGGACACGTGTAAGTAAGGCTCAGTCGAAGTGCATGAATTCAACGAGCACAAATGAAAGCAATTTGGGAGACAGAGACAGATGATAAGTGCACCAAAACAGGATACCAAACAGGGCTTCACTGGTATTATTCACTTCCCTTTTACCGTGTTAATACAACATGTTGGGTTACATGGAAACAAACAGGTGGTGTGGTAACAGGTGTGGTAACAGGACGTTGCTGTTTCAACCCTGTTTTTCTCTTTTTAAAGTCTGTGTGTCGGCTCAACATTATATATATATATATATATATATGCTACCAAAGCAACTGAAATAACTCCAACAAAGAGTTGCAGTCCAGGCTTACTGGCCTAGTTAAAGAAAAGATTTCCTTCAAATTGGACTAGGACTAAAACAATTATACAACCCCATCCCCAAAAGAAACACAGCAAACTCCTTACTGATATTACACGTTTTTACCAGGGAATGTCATTGGTTGTTAGAGGTTATGCCATTGGTTTTTAGGGGTTAAGTCATTGGTTGTTAGAGGTTATGCCATTGGTTTTTAGGGGTTAAGTCATTGGTTTTTAGGGGTTATGTCATTGGTTGTTAGGGGTTATGTCATTGGTTGTTAGGGGTTATGTCATTGGTTGTTAGGGGTTATGTCATTGGTTGTTAGGGGTTATGTCATTGGTTGTTAGAGGTTATGCCATTGGTTTTTAGGGGTTAAGTCATTGGTTTTTAGGGGTTAAGTCATTGGTTTTTAGGGGTTATGTCATTGGTTGTTAGGGGTTTGCTTTTAGCGTAATGCCAAAAACATTTGTACCAACATACAAGGTTTGACATACTCTAAAAAACCTGATCACATTTTTATTGTCTTGTGTAAATGTGTGTTTAGTTGTTTTCCATCACTTAAAAAGCAATAATCCAAAACCTTTTTACTGAAAATTTTGTCAGTTTACTGTGTGCTAATCCGATATGAATGTCTATAATGATATGCAAGCTGATGTCTATAGTGTACACATTAATGTGTTTAAACACATCATTTCGAAAATTATATTTAACTCTTGAAGCAACGTAAATCTGGACAATGATATGATGTAATGTTTCTATGTCTGTCTGAACCTCATTGTAATGATATACTCCCAACGATGTTGTTGCAAAAATGAGAAAACGTCTCTATTGTACGTTAAATTATGGTGAACGACACACCGTCTCTATATTTATGAGACAGTCTACCTTTGTGCTACGCTGCTGGGTAAATGACATAATTGCATGGAGAACATTTTAATTGCATATATATTTTGGTTTCAAATATATGTCTGGGAAACTTTAGCACACATACAATTTGAGCAAATTGCCATGTGATGCCTTGTATGTTGTAAAGGGACTTACACATGTTGTAAAGGAAAACACTTTGATTCTGATTGCAATTGTTATTTCACTGTGTAACAAACATTTGATAACAAGATAGGGGAGAATATTAAAACAAATATTTATTCAAAACCAAATATTTGTAAGAAAATATATTGTATTGGCAAGTTGTGATGCGTTTGATCCAGGCAATGTGTGCATCTAATGAAGGTGACAAGGGGACATTTTTGTACATACAGTGTTAACTATATATTGATGGAAACGTATGGAGTATCTACCTACTAGCTGAATCAGGGTGGGTAGGTGGAGGTGACGTAGGTGAGATGGCTGAGGTCAACTAGGTGTCTATCTACTAGCTGAATCAGGTGTGGGTAGGTGGAGGTGACGTAGGTGAGATGGCTGAGGTCAACTAGGTGTCTATCTACTAGCTGAATCAGGTGTGGGTAGGTGGAGGTGACGTAGGTGAGATGGCTGAGGTCAACTAGGTGTCTATCTACTAGCTGAATCAGGGTGGATATGTGGAGGTGACGTAGGTGAGATGGCTGAGGTCAACTAGGTGTCTATCTACTAGCTGAATCAGGTGTGGGTAGGTGGAGGTGACGTAGGTGAGATGGCTGAGGTCAACTAGGTGTCTATCTACTAGCTGAATCAGGTGTGGGTAGGTGGAGGTGACGTAGGTGAGATGGCTGAGGTCAACTAGGTGTCTATCTACTAGCTGAATCAGGTGTGGGTAGGTGGAGGTGACGTAGGTGAGATGGCTGAGGTCAACTAGGTGTCTATCTACTAGCTGAATCAGGTGTGGGTAGGTGGAGGTGACGTAGGTGAGATGGCTGAGGTCAACTAGGTGTCTATCTACTAGCTGAATCAGGTGTGGGTAGGTGGAGGTGACGTAGGTGAGATGGCTGAGGTCAACTAGGTGTCTATCTACTAGCTGAATCAGGTGTGGGTAGGTGGAGGTGACGTAGGTGAGATGGCTGAGGTCAACTAGGTGTCTATCTACTAGCTGAATCAGGTGTGGGTAGGTGGAGGTGACGTAGGTGAGATGGCTGAGGTCAACTAGGTGTCTATCTACTAGCTGAATCAGGTGTGGGTAGGTGGAGGTGACGTAGGTGAGATAGCTGAGGTCAACTAGGTGTCTATCTACTAGCTGAATCAGGTGTGGGTAGGTGGAGGTGGTGACGTAGTTGAATGGATGTAGGTGACTTACCCTGCAGCAAAGAGGCTATAAAAGCTGTAGTTACACCGGCTGAGCAGAGGAGAGCAGCGTGTCTGAGCAACACTTCTCCTGACATTACCCAACCCAGGAAAATCGCTGCCAGCGCAGCCAGGAGACCCAACACCGTGGCCTGCATCTACAGGGTACATCAAAAATGCATGATCTTAAGTGAAATGTTACATTGTGCATCGTTCATAAATTGTCTTTTTATTCTCAATGATGTGTTTTCTCGTCATCTATTATTTATTTCCATTTTGTATGTGTTAAATAAAGGCAAAATAAGTAAATGATCAAATCACAGCTTAATTCGTGTGGCTTGAACTGTTTCTTGGAGACTTTCATCTACTGTAGCTGAACACAAAACATGATCACACCTTTATAATTTACCTGTTTAAGAGCCAGGTTCCCAATAATTAAACTCCACTTCTCTTTGGCACTCTCCATTCTGCCCACATTGACCTGGCGAAAAGACAACATCTTAACATCAATATGTCTTACCAGTGTAAGATCAGAATATGATTTTAATTATTGGTCTATGGTGGGGGTGGACAAAACATAGATAAATCATATGTGATTGGCATGGGGTTGTATAAATGTTTTTGTCCTAGTCCAATTTGAATCTTTTCTTTTACTAGGCCAGTAAGCGTGATCACATTAAAGGTCAAGCTCACTTTTAAAAACCCAAAGCTGTTGTCACTTGCAAGAAGAACATTTTCTAACCACAATAATGCATAACTTTCATCTGTAAATAGTAACTAACTGCTTCAACCAGATTCATTAAACAAAAATAAATAAATAAATAATTAAGCTTTGACCTTAAGTCACCTCTCTTCAAATAGCCGCTGGGGCCCTTTGGGATAATTAACATATCTAACAGTGGGATGAATTGCTTTCAAGTTACTTGGAATAGGTCATTTATCCTCTTCTAGGCCCGGGGCCTTCCACTATCTATCATCTGAAGATCTCAGAGATCTCTTTTGTTCTATGTGTGACCCAACATTTGCATAACTAAGACCAAGCCAAACAATGTTTCTGTTAAAGCTGATCACACTGAGTTAGTCCGCTAGTGTTTTTCTAATACCCCTGATACTACCGGCGACTATTTCAATGATAAACGGAGAGGTGTACTGACTTTTCCACACAAGGTATTCACATCTCTGTTAATTTTATTGAATCATAGCACAATCTAATTGTTCTGGGTTATTTGTCAAATTCTGATTCCTTGATTTGTCAAAAATAAAATGGCCACAAGAAAAAAACAAAGGGCAGTGTTTCAATTAATTCACTCCCTACTTCGTAGCTGTTTGTCACAAATGTGACAATTAATGATAAAGTAACTGTTACTTTCTTGTCATAAACCGAACAAACCGTCTTCCTATTGGTTATTATGGATGCCTAATAGCTTCTCATCGTGCCAGTTTTTCAGTCTGATGAGGTTTGTTACATTGGTGTGTATGAGTGCCTTCATGTGTTCTTACTGCTGTCGAGAGTCTGGATGCAAGTGTCATCTCCAAGTTTCCCTTTAGACCCAGTAGAGCTGGAACCAGGATGAAGATCTCAGTTATTCTCTGGAACACCCCCCAGTGCTGAAAAGACAACATATTGTACTGACCAACACATAACACATTAAACTGACATTACACATTATACCACTGACCAACAATACATTATATAGACCAACACAACACAGTATACTGACCAACAAATAACACAGTATACTGACCAACACATAACACATTAAACTGACATTACACATTATACCACTGACCAACAATACATTATATAGACCAACACAACACAGTATACTGACCAACAAATAACACAGTATACTGACCAACACATAACACATTAAACTGACATTACACATTATACCACTGACCAACAATACATTATATAGACCAACACAACACAGTATACTGACCAACAAATAACACAGTATACTGACCAACACATAACACATTAAACTGACATTACACATTATACCACTGACCAACAATACATTATATAGACCAACACAACACAGTATACTGACCAACAAATAACACAGTATACTGACCAACACATAACACATTAAACTGACATTACACATTATACCACTGACCAACAATACATTATATAGACCAACACAACACAGTATACTGACCAACAAATAACACAGTATACTGACCAACACATAACACATTAAACTGACATTACACATTATACCACTGACCAACAATACATTATATAGACCAACACAACACAGTATACTGACCAACAAATAACACAGTATACTGACCAACACATAACACATTAAACTGACATTACACATTATACCACTGACCAACAATACATTATATAGACCAACACAACACAGTATACTGACCAAGACATAACACTCTTAATAGATAACCCAATAAATCATGTATCAGTACCTCACCTGAACTATGTCCAGTAGCATTCCAGCAGACACAGTCCCCAGTCCAGCCAGTAGGAAGGGCACCAGTATCTGCAGCAACATGGACTTGACAGTCTCAGCGGGCGCCTCTTGAAAACTGCCATGGAGCCTAGAATCCTCTGGGTCTTCATTGACCTTGGAGCCGGGGAAGTGTCCATTGGGGAGCAGCGGGGCTGTCTCCTCAGACGGACAGAGGTAACCCAAGGTGCCTCTGTTGGGTGTCAACTGAGCTTTGTTCAGGACCGGCTGGTGACCCTCCAGATGCTGTGTGGTGACCTGGCAGGACCCGTATTGGCGTCCGTTGTACTTGCCTGAATCCACGATGTCACCCGGGACCAGTTGGTCATCGTACGGCCCGTTGTTGGCCATGAGAACGGTCATGTGTTCTGAGTGAGTTGGACACTTCTTCTGCCGCTCGGAAGAAAGAACGCCACCACCTGAACTTATCTGTTGATAGGACTGGGTCAGAAAAAATCAGCAACATGTCAACAACTACAACACATATTATATGGAAGATATCACTAAACGACTATGGTACCAGACAGGACATTACAGTGTTCAATTCACTTCTACGTTGGAGTTGTAGCAAATGTATGTCCGGTGTGTATTTAAACGTATTAGTCAGAGATGCGGTTAAATGACTAGATGCACGTCAACTCCACATATGAGCATACAAGACAACCACTACACGGTCACGGCTACAACACGAGGTACCCATGAGAGTATTTATGTTGAACTGATTTGTGGTCTGTGGAGAAGAGCTGAGAACGGATTAAATTTTGATCCACAGTATGACGTAAAATGACATGGGGGGTAATTATCTCTAGTTCGCAATCGTTTCAATATTACATTCGTGAATATGAAGGGACAATTGTTGGAAAATAACTGTGTCATCTCTGCTAACGTCACATAATATACCCATTCAGGAATACATGGGAAATTGTGTGGGAATGGACTGTGACAAACGAACATGAAATTACTGGGGGAAATGAATTATTATTCAGTTTTATTCCAAACTAAAGACATTATTAATGCCTTTTATTTTTTTCGTTTCTATCATTTCAAAGCTTAGGTTATTTTATTCACAGAGACATTTTACATGACCATATTTGACATTTGTGGGTTAATCTACATTTCGACTTAACAAAAATCATTTTTGTTTTGGATACTAAATCTGTATTAAAATACATACAATTTTAATAGTCTGATGGTCTATGTTATCACTATTTACAAATATATTGTACTATATTTTCTTGCCTCTGGCTCTCACATCAACATAATGATACGTTTCATCCATGAAGATAAACGATAGTAGCCTATAATTAATTCAGTTTCTGAGCACATTATTGCACATCATGCTTGTGTACAAAATGTTGTTCAGCAACAAAGATTGTTCAGTGGGTGTGGAAAGGTCCAAACACAAGAACCTTTACTTTTCAGAAATACTTTTCATGCTTCATAGGGTTAGGATAGCTATTGGGTTAAGAAGGCTATTTAAACACTGGAGACAGTAATCTGCAGTTTGGCATTATATATTATAGTTTTTATTAACTATATATCTAAAAACATTCTAAACATTCTTGGAAATAGTTCAATATAGTGGACATTTTGTCACTGAACATTAAAACGTAAAGCTAAGATTTTTACGAGTTGTTCATTTGTTTGGCCAGTCGGTTCAAGGTGCAACACAGTGTTGATTATTGAATTACCTTTGCTCCAGTTCGTAACCTAATCAATTACTTAATATTGATCCCCGTTCTTGAGAACTGTGGCAATGTTAGTTGTTTCTAAGAGAACCGGTAAGAAGGTCCATTAGTAATCTAAAATGGGTTGGTGTAGCCAAAGTAGGTTAGGATCGTAACAACCTTTCTAGGAGAAGAACACCATGTATTTATCTGCCACCAAGACCCCCCAGGCCCCAGAATGTGGTTCTTCAGCTTCTCCAACTTACCGCCGACATTCTTCCACTGAGGGTTTCTCATCACAATTTCCAAGCCTCTTGTCAGACGTGGAAACATTGTGGGGCAATTACATACACGCTAAAATACTCGAGGGTGACATTTCATTCACTGAGTGAAAGATCCTAACTGGGTATATAGGAACGCACGGCATGTCATCGTGCTGCAGACAATTTAAAACATTTATAGTATTTTGTTTAAAATTGAGCGATATTAGTCGACTCATTTACTATTCTGGATTAATTCACATATTTGGTCTAGAGTTGTAAAAAACCGACTGGATTGAAAAAGACACACACACAAACACACACACACATTGTAAAAAGACACACACACACACACACATTGTAAAGAGATGCACAAACTCTATGCGTTCAAAATGTAAGTGTGTTAAAAGACCAAGTTAAAAGAACACTTACCTAAAGTGTAAAACCATAGCATGTTACATAGATTTTGGCGAAGTAGTCAGGCCTACTCCACCGGTGTGCTTTCACTCTGCTTAGTCTGTCCATGAGTGTTTTCCCTCAGTTTCAGTGCATGGACCTATATAATGCCTCTCTCTCTCTCTTCCTCTCTCTCTCTCTCTCTGTCACACACACACACACACACACACACACACACACACACACACACACACACACACACACACACACACACACACACACACACACACACACACACACACACACACACGCTCTTTAGAAATGATATATGCCATCTAGTGTAAGCAATGGTGTTATGACAGAGAATTTGAAAATATATTCTCAAGTTAGGCTATATGAATAATCATGTAAGCAGATTAACGTATAGTAAATACAAAAACTACATTCAAATGTATGTTATAAAAAACTTAAAGTTGTTCATCTATGAATTAAATTGTATAATTTGCTTCCTATTTAATTGCCCATTTGAGTTGGATTTGTAATAGGTTTTACATGTGCGTAATCTAAACAGAGAAGCACCATTATACCTTAGTTAGCTTCATCCAAGTTTTAAAGACATTTATAGACACATATATACACTCAGGTCTCCTTTATTCATTGTGCTGACTGATCAATATGATTTAATCACAATCTACACAGGTTTTGCCATGTTTGCACATTGTTTTAAATGTTTCTCTTATCTTTCCACCGTCTGTCCACATTCTTACCAGATTAGCTGTTGGGTCTTTGTTTGCAAATTGTCTCATGGAAATTCATTCCAAATAACATTATTTTTTTTTACATCCAAAATACTTTAGTAATTTCAAATGCTAGTGTAATTGTGACTTAAATAGTTTGACCATTCAAAACCGTTTTACACTTGTTTGATATCTACGCACAATACGTCTAACAACCTCTGGAGGAGCGCAGGAAGATTGCAATCAGATGACATTCAACGTCGTTATCCAAAGCAACATACAACCGTTCATCCACACCTCTCTAATAACGTGGGACTTCTGCACATTTACTTGTTAGGAATTAAGGCTATAAATAATGGTTTTATGAAAAGTTAATAGAATCCTTCAGTAGGATGTTAAGTACTCGTCAGTAGTAGTTCCCCAGATTTACCAGTAACAGTATTGCAAAAGTAATACTGAATGATTTCCATAAGGCTACGGGTCGTGTAGTTTTTACTGTTACTGTACATTTCAGATTTCAACTGTGAATAGGTAAACCAATCGCGTCACACACACAATACAATATTTCAACATATATAAACACAACATTTCTTCATAATGTCGCTATTTAAAGTTTGGAAATAATTGTTCTTGATTGAGTCTTTCAGAATTGTAAATCAATCAAATGCGCATGCGCCCAATAGTACACAACTACATTTCCCATGAGCACCGTGGAGTCAGGGGGCTGGTCATGTGATGCTCACTTTCTCTAACTGAATCGCTTCTATCAGTGGAGCAACAAGCTGTCTGAGCCATGGCGGTGGAAGCTATTTCACCTGACTGGGAATTTGATCGATTTGACGACGGGTCCACGAGTAAGCCGATGATTTCCGATAGCTAAAATAGGAACGAGAGATTATCTATCCGGCTTAATTAGCACAGACCATTTGGCCTGTGTGTGTCTAATAACACACAGCTGTCTGGCCTAGCATCGCATTTAGCTGCTTGTTAGACGTTTATAAAAGCTCCTCAACATGTAAAATGTTATTTATATGGCTGACTGAGCTGACATAAGCTAATTTAATTATATTTTAAATAAATGACTTGCTCTTGTGGTTTGCACGATACTGACACGCCAGTTTGCCTGGCTGTCATTGATTTCATATCATTGTCTTGCTATTAACTAGTTCATGTTATCTTCTTGGTATAACTTACTAGCTAACGTCCTTTGCTTTGTCCATTTCTTAATGCAATGCCCTTTAACAACATTGTTGTCCCATTGTGTTAATCCTAGCTGTCTATATCGACATTATCATAGCTAGTTAACTGGGTAGCTCCACACATCTGTCTAACTTCACATCAGCTATTCATTCAGTTGACCTGACAGATACTGTCCACCCTAGTGGTTTTCTTAAACAACCTTGTGATAATTAGAAGCTACCATATTTTAGATGTGTCCAATTTCTCCCAGATCAATACTACTCTGTGGCTAACCCTGTGTGTTTTGTGTTTGTCCCTGTAGAAATACACACGGAGGTGCAGCTGAAGAACTATGGGCGCTTTCTGGAGGAGTACTCGTCCCAGCTGAAAGGTATCGAGGACGCATTGGACGAGTCTATAGGAGATGTTTGGGACTTCACTTTGGACCCCATAGCACTGAAGGTGGGATAATCCCTTTATAATCTGGACATTCACGTGGGTTGATTTTCCAGAGACATTTTCCTGCTTAGAAATTGAGTTTTCCAGTACGCCTGTTTTGGCTGCAGTCGTTACTTGTGGGCTTATGCAGAATGGAAAAAAGTCTTAGTGGAATAATTGTAAATATGGAAAGAATGTGTTTAGGCTCACCAATCTCTGAGTCGTTGTTGGACTGTCTAAGTGTGCACTTCTTTCACTCAGGGAAGTTGTCAGGTTAGCACAATCACGTCTGTCACAGGGCTGCCAATAAACCCGTAGGTAGCTTTTTTATAGTCTTCGCAGAGAAGTCTGAAAAGTTAAGATTCTACAACCCGAAACTAAAATGCATCGCACAATCCATTGGGCTCGTGTATCACAATCTCCAATGTGGTATTTCTACTGTGGAAGAACATTTTTATATTCCTTATTTATGTAGCTGTTTTGTATGGGGGAGAGTGATATCACCTTCTGACATAATAGCTACTGCGCTAACTCAACCCAACTGTCTTGAGTGAGAGCCTGTAGTACGCTATGCAGCTAACAACTTTCAGATATTTATTATTACTATAGAAACATTTCCAATGTTTGCCATTATTCCTCTTCATATCTATTTTAATTGGTTGTGATCACCATTTGGGGAATTTACTTTTTTCAATCTAATCCTCTTTTAGCTTCTTCCGTATGAGCAGTCGTCGTTGTTGGAACTAATTAAGACAGACAACAAGGTAAGTGAAGCCAACTCTGAGGCAAGGGGGCACTTCTCAGACATTTGTGATATCATATCAAACTGTCACGTGAATTTATTTTCAAATTTATAGTGTCTGTACAGTCTTTAAAATACTGCTGTGTCATTGGAAACCCTGTTAGTTACTTGCCTCTACCACCATTGTGTTATTTTGTATAGCTGGTTTATCTATAATGAATCAATACATAATTAAACATCCATGTTAGATTCATATTATCAGACACAGCCTTTCCTATGGGTCAAAGCTGTAGTGCAATAGTGAACCAAGTTAGGGGTTTGGTGTTTGGGACGTTTAATTCATGCTAATCAGCCTGTAATGGGAGCTCGTTTTAAAGCGTTTACAGTACGGAGATTCACAATGGAACATTTCTCTTTCATGGAGAAGTCATGAAATTCCTTCTGTCAAAACCTGTACAAATAGATTAGTCTTTTATTTTAAATCCCTGGCTTGCTGGTACAGATTGCTGGCTGGTATCCTAATCTCAGACTGGAAACCAAGAAGGGCAGCAGATTAGTATTCACACAGAGTTCAGAGGGGCGTAAAAACTACAAGTCCCCTCTGGGGCTTCATTCTGTCTTTCAGGAGGTCTGGTGGTCCTTCTTAATTCCAATGCTTATTTTTTGATGCCGTCTGGCTTTCCTTATATTTGACCAGTGAGATCTGGCCATTTTGACAGCCCTGGTATTGGGTTGATATTCTGTCTGTGTTCCCCACAGGTCCTGAACAAAGTGATTACAGTGTACGCGGCTCTGTGCAGTGAGGTCAGGAAGCTGAAGTATGAGGTAAATATGAGGTTTTGTTAATGAAAGGTCTCGTTGTCATATTTAACTGTGTGTCGCGCCGTTTGCACTTGTAGCAATGTCTCCTAACAGTGATTCATTGCAACAAAGTGTTAATGTAAAAACTAAAAATACCATAGTGTCACACTGGTATCTGTTGTCTCTCTTTCTGTAGGCGGAAGTCAAGTTTTACAATGGCTTGTTATACTATGGTGAAGGAGGTAAACAACCGTCATTTATTTATTGGATTCAGAGGTTAAATGCATTTTTATGTCTGTACCATTTTACTGAGTTGAGATGTTTTTCTTATTTTGCGTGTGTGTGCGTGTGCGTGTGTGTGTGTTCCAGTGTCAGACAGCTGTGTTGTTGAAGGAGAGTCACAGGTTCAGATGGGCAGGTTCATCTCCTTCTTTCAGGTGGGTCCACTCTGAGGTAATGGAACAGGAGTGATCTGGGGCTCACATACAAATATATATAAATGCTGTTCTCATATACCTTTTTTTGACCAATCCAGGAGCTGTCCTGTTTTGTGTCTCGGTGCTCTGAGGTGGTGGTCAGTATTGTCCATCAATTGGCAGTTCTTTACAACAGCAACAAGTAAGCATGTTGTCGGTTAGTTCAGTCAGCACCTGGAAAACACACTCACGTTCTGTTTCTACTGCAGCGCTGTTGTTTCTGCTATTTATTTTCCAGGAGTGCTATCAAAGTAATCGAGTCGTCCGGAGTTCATTTCCAGACTGTGTATGAGCATCTGGGGGAGCTGTTGGTGGTCCTTTTAACTCTGGACGAGATCATGGAGAATCACCACACCCTGAAAGACCACTGGAAGATGTACAAGAGGTACGTACGCGTGTGTGTGTGTGCGTGCGTGTGCGTGCGTGTGTATTTGTGCTTCCCAAGCTCGGGCCATAGGACCGTAATGGGGGCCGATATGTTTTTGACATAACACAGATTGTTTTAAAGAATTTGCAGCTGGTTCAAACGTCATCATTGCGGTTGGATTATTTTGGTTATCGTGTTTGGTTGAAAAGATCAGGCTTTAACGAGTATAATTGAATGAAACCAGGGTTACGTAGAGGAAAGTGTTGATCTCTCCCAAAGATCATAAACTGGACAATTTCTTACCAACAGTTGTTTAAATATGGCTGTTTAGTCTTTATTTGTTACATCGTTAATATACATCTATTCTGACACTCTGCTTGGAAAAAGCCCCCAAATTTATTTTGATCAAATAATGTTCTCTATACTTCTTCATAATCGTTACCATGAGCAATGGTGCTTTCCTTGTCATTGGGAAGCTACATATTGTCATCCCTCACTTTAAATGTGACCTTTAACCTCTACCAACCTTGGCATTATATTAAATAAAATACGTTTGTGAAACACTGAATTGGAGAAAGGTAAAGAAAAACCATTTACTCTGTATTTATTCCCAACCTTCAGGTTGCTAAAGTCGGTACATCATAACCCAGGGAAGTTCGCCATTCCAGAGGAGAAGCTGAAGCCATTTGAGAAGCTGCTGCTGAGGTTGGAGGGTCAACTGTTGGACAGCATGATATTCCAGGTGGGTTCAACCAGACTTGGGACAGCGTGATATTCCAGGTTGGTTCAACCAGACTTGGGACTGCATGATGATCCAGGTGGGTTCAA
This sequence comes from Dallia pectoralis, assembly GCA_029465975.1. Classification (NCBI taxonomy): domain Eukaryota; kingdom Metazoa; phylum Chordata; class Actinopteri; order Esociformes; family Umbridae; genus Dallia; species Dallia pectoralis. The sequence continues at coordinate 9,242,907 of CM055745.1, read as the reverse complement.
CCAGACTTGGGACAGCGTGATATTCCAGGTGGGTTCAACCAGACTTGGGACAGCGTGATATTCCAGGTGGGTTCAACCAGATGTGGGACAGCGTGATATTCCAGGTGGGTTCAACCAGACTTGGGACTGCATGATGATCCAGGTGGGTTCAACCAGACTTGGGACAGCATGATATTCCAGGTGGGTTCAACCAGACTTGGGACATCATGATGATCCAGGTGGGTTCAACCAGACTTGGGACAGCATGATATTCCAGGTGGGTTCAACCAGACTTGGGACAGCATGATATTCCAGGTGGGTTCAACCAGACTTGGGACAGCATGATATTCCAGGTGGGTTCAACCCCTCAGTCATCTCATGTTGATCACTTCCCGATGAAGGAGACTTTGGTGTAAGTTTGTATCTGTTAGCCAAGTTGTTGAAATGTGCTAAGAATTAAACTGTTTCTGTTTTGCATCTTTCGTACTCAGCCCTGACGTTCCTGTGTGTTTGTGTGTCGGCCAGGCATGTGTGGAGCAGAGGTTTGATAACCCCGGGGAGGGAGTGTCCGTCTCTAAGAACACCGCCTTTGCTGAGGAGTTTGCCCTCAACATCCGCAACATATTCACCAATGTGGAGTCGAAGATCGGTCAGTCTGTGGTCAAACAGGCGTGTCAGTCTGCAGTGGCCATTACGCTGTATAACTGACTTAGTACAGTAGGGTGTCAGAAGGGTTCGAAGTGGGTTGTATTTCAGTAGTTTATATTATATTAATAATTAATATCATCGATTTCTAATACAGTTACAAAGTACCTTTGCCAGAACAATAATCTGTTTTACGATTTCATTGATTCTTTTTCTACTAGCCTTGTCTATGGAAGTGAGCAGATGTAACCAGTTTGTAATAAGCATAAATAATATTATGGGGTGGGAAATGCTGTTATTTCCATATGATCTTGTGACAGCACTACTGTATACCAATAGGATGTGTCATGTGGGAAATGCTGTTATTTCCATATGATCTTGTGACAGCACTGCTGTATACAAATAGGATGTGTCATGTGGGAAATACTGTTATTTCCATATGATCCTGTTACAGCACTGCTGTATACAAATAGGATGTGTGATTCTGTAAGTTTAGGACTCTAATGAAGTGACATGACTTTTCTAAATGATTGACTGTCAACCAAGATATTTGTTTAGTAGGGGACAGCTGTACCATTCAAATGTGTGAGTGAATGTGACACATTGTTTTCTTCTGGTTATTGTCTTTGTTCCCTGATTTTAGGCGAGCCTTCAGAGATTGACCAGAGGGACAAATATGCTGGCGTCTGTGGACTCTTTGTTCTTCACTTCCACATTTTCAGAACTGTAGACAAGAAGCTTTACAAAGCCCTGCTGGACATTTGCAAAAAGGTGTGTGTGTGATTTCGGATTATACAATCATTACTCTGATTCTAATGTATTATATACACCGTCGCCATATACATTCAAACTCATTTTTCAACATTCTTGACATGTTATCCTAGTAAAATCTCCCTGTTTTAGGTTAGGATGATCACTTTATTGAATAGTAGAGAGAATTATTAATTTCTGCTTTTTATTTTTCACATTGCAGCAGTCAAGATGAGAGATACATGTGTTAAGTAGAATGCATTGCAGGTGCTTAAGTAGATTTGAGCATAACAGTGGGTTTTATGGTTGTAGTTGTGTAGGATCTGACCAAGCAGATAATGTAGATGATGATGAGTAATGGACACAGAACAGAGCCTTGGGGAGCACCTTGTGTAACTGCAGCTTAATCAGACGAGTGCTTTTTGAGTGTGATGTTTGGTACAAATAGTGAGGCCTAAATGCAACAAGGAGAGTGCTGTGGCCCAAGTATCAAAATCCACTTGTAGTTTTTTTTTAAACATTCAGGTATACGGTGACTGGATGCATCGTGCCCAAACGCTTTAAGCTACTTTTTGTCATTTTATGAAATTGGAAGGATTGTGGGAATGTTTTGGGTGATGACTGGCAGAATATCAATCCCTGTGTGAGGTAATTTCGGCGGTGTAGATCTACCATTTTAATGATGGTTACACTGATTTTAACCATAGTTGTATTTGTGGGTGAACATAATTACATTTTGTCAAGCCATTGGTTTACCACTTCTCTATCCACGTCTTTCTCCCCAGGTGCCAGCAGTGACTCTGACATCGAACATTGTTTGGTTCCCAGACACCTTTCTCTTGACCAAGGTCCCGGCTGCAGCCAAACTGATGGATAAGAAGAGTGTTCAGAGCATCAGAGCACAGAGAGACACTTACCTGCAGCAGAAAGCACAGGCACTCACCAAGTAGGTTCAGTCAGCAAGTAGGTTCAGTCAGCAAGTAGGTTCAGTCAGCAAGTAGGTTCAGTCAGCAAGTAGTTTCAGTCAGCAAGTAGGTTGGAGGAGTTGGTTGTGTCCTGGGTTCAATCCCCACCTAATCCCCAGGTTGCCGTTGCAAATGTGGAATTGTTCTCAATCGACCTACCTGGTTAAATAAAAAAAAGTTATTTGAACTCTGCTCTCTTAGATGGACACTTTTACAAGGATTTTACAAGGTTTTACAAGTCTAATGGACTATAGTAGACTATGTAGTTAACGTCTGTGTTGATGTTCGCTCGGTTAACTGTGTTTTGTTTCTGTCATCAGGGATGTCCAGTCCTACTATGTGTTTGTTACATCCTGGATGATGAAGATGGAGGCCATCTCCTCCAAAGAGCAGCGAAAGGACAAGTTGTCTGAGGACCTCAGCGGGAGGTGTAACATCTTTGTGCAGGTTTGGAATTATTCTATTAAGAATAATTAGGCAGATGTAGCATGTGTTCTGTCATTTAGTATGTCTGTCATTTAGTATGTCTGTCATTTAGTAAATGCTGCGCTTTTAGTATGTCTGTCGTGTTACTGCAGTGTGTCTGTCGTGTTACTGCCGTATGTGTGTCTGTCGTGTTACTGCCGTATGTGTGTCTGTCGTGTTACTGCCGTATGTGTGTCTGTCGTGTTACTGCCGTATGTGTGTCTGTCGTGTTACTGCCGTATGTGTGTCTGTCGTGTTACTGCCGTATGTGTGTCTGTCGTGTTACTGCAGTGTGTCTGTGGTGTTACTGCCGTATGTGTGTCTGTGGTGTTACTGCCGTATGTGTGTCTGTGGTGTTACTGCCGTATGTGTGTCTGTCGTGTTACTGCCGTATGTGTGTCTGTCGTGTTACTGCCGTATGTGTGTCTGTCGTGTTACTGCAGTGTGTCTGTGGTGTTACTGCCGTATGTGTGTCTGTGGTGTTACTGCCGTATGTGTGTCTGTGGTGTTACTGCCGTATGTGTGTCTGTGGTGTTACTGCCGTATGTGTGTCTGTGGTGTTACTGCCGTATGTGTGTCTGTGGTGTTACTGCAGTAACATGTCATGTATCTAATGTCATGTTATTATGTGTCCCCTGCAGGGTATACTATATGCCTACAGTATCGGCACCATCATAAAGACCACCATGAACCTGTACATGTCCATGCAGAGACCAATGACCAAGACCTCTGTCAAAGCTCTCTGCAGACTGATTGAGCTGCTAAAGGTGTGTGCGCGTGTGTTCACATTTGGATATATACATTTAGTAATGTGATAGATAACTGTTGAGGTTAATATGTGTGTGTGTGTTCACATTTGGATATATACATTTACTAATGTGATAGATAACTGCTGAGATGAATATGTGTGTGTGTGTGTACATATGTCTCTCCCTGTCAGGCAGTGGAGCACACGTTCCACAGGCGCTCCATGGTGGTGGCCGACTCAGTGTCCCACATCACACAGCAGCTGCAGTCTCAGGCCCTCATCTCCATTGGCATCGCTAAGGTCCAAACACGTTCTTATTCCTCACTTTCACTGTGCAGGGAAAGAAACTGTAGACCGACGCGGGAAATGCAGTGTAGACCGACGCGGGAAATGCAGTGTAGACCGACGCGGGAAATGCAGTGTAGACCGACGAGGAGGGCAATGCGCTGTAGACAGAGGATATTGCTAAAGTACAGCATGTGTACCAGGAGATGAGATGTTTGACCATTTAATTTTTAATCGTACTAAAAGAACTTTAAGAATTAGCCTCATGAAAGTGGGCTATTGGTTTGAACGTGTTTCTCTTCTCTAGAAAAGGGTGATCTCTGAAAAGAAGTACAGCGAGCAGCGGCTGGACGTGCTTTCTGCTCTGGTGATGGCAGAGAACGCTCTGAACGGTCCCAGCACCAAAGAGCGCCGCCTGGTGGTTGCCCTGGCTCTCAGTGTGGGAACACAGATGGTAAGAATGGTCCCAGCACCAAAGAGCGCCACCTGGTGGTAGCTGTGGAAAATATAGAAATATTCCAACAGTCATTACTTTCCAACTTTGTGTTTCTGCAATTTTGCAATCTTACTAACGACTGTATATGTCACCTGAAAATAATAAAGTGAAGTGTGTTACATTTTATCACTTAATAACGTTTAATTTCCATTTTTGTAGAAAACGTTCAAAGACGAGGAGTTACTGCCACTTCAGCTAGTGCTGAAGAAGCTGGACCTGATCAGTGAGCTGAAAGAAAGGTGCGTGTGTGGGCGTGTGTGTGTGGGGCGCACAAACCCGGGTTGGGCTTGATAACCCTGTATTTTATGCGTATAAACCACTGCTGGATAATATGCTGTTTCTATTGGTCAGGGTGAAGGTCCAGTGTGACTGCAGTTTCCTGTACTGGCACAGAGCTGTATTTCCTATCTACCTGGATGATGTATATGATCACGCTGTTGATGCTGCGCGGATTCACGTATGCATTAATCACATCTCTATCATCCAATATCATCAATCTGTTAAGATAATGAACTGTAAAGTGTTAATATGTTGCTAACTGCTGGTAGCTAGCAAGCCGTGATTTACGTTAAGTCTCTCTTCTCTCTTTGCTGCTTGGCCGTTTCATCTCGTGGTTGTTGGATATGATTTGCCGGATGTGCTGTCACTCCTTCCCTTGGCATTTTCTGATTGGCTGACGCAGTACATGTTCAGTGCCCTGAGGGACTGTGTGCCCACCATGCTGTTCGCTAAACACATGGAGTCGTGTGACCAGCTACTGAAAAGCTATGACACTGAGATCATGGACGTGTTTAACGAGGTAAGGAGGTTAACCGGAGGTGTGGGAGCAGGCATGTCCTACCACCTCATGTCCTACCTCATGTCCTACCTACTCATGTCCTACCTACTCATGTCCTACCTCCTCATGTCCTACCTCCTCATGTCCTACCTCCTCATGTCCTACCTCCTCATGTCCTACCTCCTCATGTCATTCCTATATCAGCACCTGTTGGACAAACTGTGTAAGGAGATAGAGAAGGACCTGCGTCTGTCAGTTCACACACACCTGAAGCTGGACGACAGGAACCCATTCAAGGTGGGCATGAAGGACCTGGCCCACTTCTTCTCCCTGAAACCCATCCGCTTCTTTAATCGCTTCATTCACATCAAAGGTTGGTACTATATATGTCTGGGGTTACAGTACTACATAGTACATATGTAGATACTAAATATGTCTGGGGTTACAGTACTATATAGTACATCTGTAGATACTAAATATGTCTGGGGTGACAGTACTATATAGTACATCTGTAGATACTAAATATGTCTGGGGTTACAGTACTATATAGTACATATGTAGATACTAAATATGTCTGGGGTGACAGTACTATATAGTACATCTGTAGATACTAAATATGTCTGGGGTTACAGTACTATATAGTAGATACTAAATATGTCTGGGGTGACAGTACTATATAGTACATCTGTAGATACTAAATATGTCTGGGGTTACAGTACTATATAGTACATATGTAGATACTAAATATGTCTGGGGTGACAGTACTATATAGTACATCTGTAGATACTAAATATGTCTGGGGTTACAGTACTATATAGTACATATGTAGATACTAAATATGTCTGGGGTTACAGTACTATATAGTACATCTGTAGATACTAAATATGTCTGGGGTTACAGTACTATATATTACGTCTGTAGATACTATATATGTCTGGGGTTACAGTACTGTATAGTATATCTGTAGATACTAAATATGTCTGGGGTTACAGTACTATATAGTATGTCTGTAGATACTAAATATGTCTGGGGTTACAGTACTGTATAGTACATCTGTATGTCTGGGGTTACAGTACTATATAGTATGTCTGTAGATACTAAATATGTCTGGGGTTACAGTACTATATAGTACATCTGTAGATACTATATATGTCTGGGGTTACAGTATTATATAGTACGTATGTACAGCACTACCATATATTCTGTCCCATCCAGCAGTCTGTTCAGCTGTGTGTTGTTTTCATGTCGTCCCAACAGCCTACGTGACCCACTACCTGGACAAGACGTTCTATAATCTGACCACAGTGGCTCTTCACGACTGGGCCACCTACAGTGAGATGAGGAACCTGGCCACCCAGCGATATGGACTCACCATGACTGAGGCACACCTACCCAGCCAGACCCTGGAGCAGGTGTGTGAGCGTGTTACCAGGGGTCAACCAGAAGGAGCAGGTGTGTGAGCGTGTTACCAGGGGTGAACCAGAAGGAGCAGGTGTGTGAGCGTGTTACCAGGGGTCAACCAGAAGGAGCAGGTGTGTGAGCGTGTTACCAGGGGTGAACCAGAAGGAGCAGGTGTGTGAGCGTGTTACCAGGGGTGAACCAGAAGGAGCAGGTGTGTGAGCGTGTTACCAGGGGTCAACCAGAAGGAGCAGGTGTGTGAGCGTGTTACCAGGGGTCAACCAGAAGGAGCAGGTGTGTGAGCGTGTTACCAGGGGTCAACCAGAAGGAGCAGGTGTGTGAGCGTGTTACCAGGGGTCAACCAGAAGGAGCAGGTGTGTGAGCGTGTTACCAGGGGTGAACCAGAAGGAGCAGGTGTGTGAGCGTGTTACCAGGGGTGAACCAGAAGGAGCAGGTGTGTGAGCGTGTTACCAGGGGTGAACCAGAAGGAGCAGGTGTGTGAGCGTGTTACCAGGGGTGAACCAGAAGGAGCAGGTGTGTGAGCGTGTTACCAGGGGTCAACCAGAAGGAGCAAGTGTGTGAGCGTGTTACCAGGGGTCAACCAGAAGGAGCAGGTGTGTGAGCGTGTTACCAGGGGTCAACCAGAAGTGTGCTCGTGTCATTAAAGGACGTGTGCTAAAGACACAATGCGTCTCTCACCCGCGAAGCTTTTTAAAGGCAACGCTGCTTTATTTGTGATCAAATGGGCTATGTGGGGCACGATCTGATTGGATCCCCGGCTGTAAGTGTCATTGTTTTCCTGTCCAGGGATTGGACGTTTTGGAGATCATGAGGAACATCCATGTGTTTGTGTCCCGTTACCTCTACAACCTCAACAACCAGGTATTGGCTCCGCCCCCCATCTCTCTCTCTTATATAGCCGTCCTGTCTTTTCCTGTCACAACAGTCTGTCTGTCCCTCCTTCAGATCTTCATAGAGAAGTCAAGCAACAACAAGCACCTGAACACCATCAACATCCGCCACATCGCCAACTCCATCCGCACCCACGGCACGGGCATCATGAACACCACGGTTAACTTCACCTACCAGTTCCTGAGGAAGAAGTTCTACATCTTCAGCCAGTTCATGTACGATGAGCACATCAAGTCCAGGCTCATCAAAGACATCCGCTTCTTCAGAGAGACCAAAGACCAGTCAGACCAGAAGGTAAAAACACTCCCATAACCAAAGACCAGTCAGACCAGAAGGTAAAAACACTCCCATAACCAAAGACCAGTCAGACCAGAAGGTTAAAACACTCCCATAACCAAAGACCAGTCAGAAGTTAAAAACACTCCCACTTTCTCTTGGTTTTAACTGGATTCCAATTCTCTTAACTCTTACAGCTCTGACCTGTACTGTTTTAGACTCTTGGCATTAACGTTGTGTTTTTTATTATTATTATTAAGCTATTAAAAGTTCACCCAGCACAGCCTGAATGGGACTGGCCATCCCCCAGAGCCTGGTTCCTCTCTAGGTTTCTTCCAATTTTTTGCTAGCCGCTGTGTATCAACTTGTTGATCTATGCTCTGTCGAGTTTTGGGGTGTGGGTTTTAGGATGTGACAACTTCTTTGTAAAAAAAACATTTATAAAATAAATGTATTCGATCGGTTGACTTTGTGACCACGTCGTCTTTGATCCAGTACCCTTTCGAGAGGGCGGAGAAGTTCAACCGTGGCATCAGGAAGCTCGGCATCACACCGGATGGGCAGAGTTACCTGGACCAGTTCAGACAGCTCATCAGCCAGATCGGTAATGCCATGGGCTACGTGCGGATGATTCGCTCTGGAGGCCTCCACTGCTGCAGCAGCGCCATCAGGTAACCCACACCGGCACAGGCCTGAACATGAGACCGATAGAACGGGTTAACGTTCTGCGGTTGTGTTGGGGTTCCCCAGGTTCACGACCTAGGATAGATTTGCAGTGTGTGCTAACCTCATGTTTCTGATCTTACAACCTGTGCGGATATTCTAACAGCTACGGACAGATTTGTGTCTGTAGAGGGGAGGTTGTGTATATCTATAGTAAATGGTGTAACCCAAAACATATTATTTTTGTTTCTCAGGTTTGTTCCTGACCTGGAAGACATAGTGAACTTTGAGGAGCTGGTGAAGGAAGAGGGGCTTTCAGAGGAAACCCAGAAAGCTGCCAGGTATGTCTGTCTCTGTGCTGCCAAGATGTGCCTGTTTGTTTGCATGTTCACGTTGCGTCCGTATACCTCATGTACTTACATTCATAGCTTTTCTCAGAACACCTGCGTTGGCTAAATAATAACGTTGTTCCACATGTCTGAATACGTCCAGTCTCCTGGACTCGGTTCTGGGGGATCTGACCAGTAACTCGGCAGAGGGAACCGAGTACTTCAAGATGCTCGTGGGAGTTTTCGCTCCAGAGTTCCGCAGTGTCAAGAACATGCACCTGAGAAATTTCTACATGATCGTTCCTCCTCTTGTGAGTCCTCTCCGCTCATTCACCTGTCTCTCTCTGTCTGTCGCTCTTCTTCCTCACCTCTCATATGACCTCTCCTTCATCTTTTCCAGACGGTGAACTTTGTTGAGCACTCCATCGGCTGCAAGGAGAAGCTCAACAAGAAGAACAAAGGCGGGGCAGCCTTCACAGACGATGGCTTTGCCATGGGTGAGTCAGTCTTTTGCTGATCACAGAGTCAGTATGCAGTCGGATCCTCATTGGTGGTTGGATCACACTGATCCGTCCTCATTGGTTGTTGCATCACACTGATCCGTCCTCATTGGTGGTTGGATCACACTGATCCGTCCTCATTGGTTGTTGCATCACACTGATCCGTCCTCATTGGTTGTTGCATCACACTGATCTGTCCTCATTGGTTGTTGCATCACACTGATCCGTCCTCATTGGTTGTTGCATCACACTGATCCGTCCTCATTGGTTGTTGCATCACACTGATCTGTCCTCATTGGTTGTTGCATCACACTGATCCGTCCTCATTGGTTGTTGCATCACACTGATCCGTCCTCATTGGTTGTTGCATCACACTGATCCGTCCTCATTGGTTGTTGCATCACACTGATCCGTCCTCATTGGTTGTTGCATCACACTGATCCGTCCTCATTGGTTGTTGCATCACACTGATCCGTCCTCATTGGTTGTTGCATCACACTGATCCGTCCTCATTGGTTGTTGCATCACACTGATCCGTCCTCATTGGTTGTTGCATCACACTGATCCGTCCTCATTGGTTGTTGCATCACACTGATCCGTCCTCATTGGTTGTTGCATCACACTGATCCGTCCTCATTGGTTGTTGCATCACACTGATCCGTCCTCATTGGTTGTTGCATCACACTGATCCGTCCTCATTGGTTGTTGGATCACACTGATCCGTCCTCATTGGTTGTTGGATCACACTGATCCGTCCTCATTGGTTGTTGGGTCACACTGAAACGTCCTCATTGGTTGTTGCATCACACTAATATGTTTTCTCCTTTATATTCCTCTCCACCCCAGGTGTGGCCTACATCCTGAAGCTGTTGGACCAGTACCTGGAGTTTGACTCCCTCCACTGGTTCCAGGCAGTTCGGGAGAAGTACCTGAAGGAGATGAATGCGGTGGTGAAGGAACAGAACGTCCAGGCCACCAGCCAGGATGAGAAGCTCCTACAAACCATGAACCTCACCCAGAAGAGGTTGGATATCTATCTACAGGTACATGAACCTCACCCAGAAGAGGTTGGATATCTATCTACAGGTACATGAACCTCACCCAGAAGAGGTTGGATATCTATCTACAGGTACATGAACCTCACCCAGAAGAGGTTGGCTATCTACATGATCCTACATGAACCTCACCCAGAAGAGGTTGGATATCTACAGGTACTTGACTAACCACAGGTTGTATAACCTCCAGTCGGTTGAGTTCCCAGCAGTTTGATGGAAAGTATGAAAACACTCTGGGTAGGTGTCCGCTAACTGAACATTGGATTGGCAGTGATTAATTGGGAACGGGGAACCTATTTTTTTTTTTTGGCAGAGATGAGAAGTGTGTAATATGGTAGTTATTATGTGGGACAGCAGATCCCACATATTAGCGCCTGTAGGCTGAGCATCATCCGGTCTGCAATCTGCTGTCTCTATGCGACCTACACACCTCCAGGAAGATGAGGCGAGCAGCAAGGACTGAGACTGATTATTTTCATAGTGGAAATGGACTATTAAGAACTCTCCTCTTTGGCAGAAGGTTTAGGCCTATCAGAACCAAAACCTCTCACCACAGAAACAGGTTCTTTCATACAGCAGTAGGCCACAGGATCCTAAGTGACTATAGACAGCTCGCCACGTACACACAGAACTTCACTGGACGATTGAACTGTACATGTTTTAGTAATTTTTTGTAGTTTATTGTTTGTAATACTTCATCAAGTGTGTATTAAGTGTTGCAGTAACAAGACCGAACACATTTTGTTTGTTGTAAAACTGATTCAGTCTGTTAATCACTAATTGTGTGCCCTTGTTCCTTTCAGGAGTTCGAGCTGCTTCACTTTTCTCTAAGCAGCGCTCGGATCTTCTTCCGTGCCGACAAGACAGCCGCCGAGGAGACCCAGGAGAGAAAGGACAGAGGTCATATAGGGGGGGGTCACTGGGGGGAGTTGTTCTGTTTTCTGTAAAACATTTTGACAGGTGTAATTAAAGGTTTTGCTTGTGTGATGATTGCTTTGCAAGTTGTTTTGCAAACGTTCCAAGGGAATACTGAGGCACTCAGAAAACATTAAAGCTTGTGTCGTAACATTTATATAAAATCGGCCATCTTCATTTTTGTCTCTTAGAAGCAGCAGCCAAGACAGTCCCCACCTGTACAGATGGCTCTGAACTTCTCCGGGCCAGCTAAAGGACATGGACGACTTTGAACTGAATTAATGTCTTCGCTCTGACTGATCTGGAGAGCTGGGGCACGACTGGATGGGATTAGTGAAGGACTGGTGTGGAACCAGCAGGGGGCAGTAGACAACACTGTTACTGTCATCCTGTGACACCAGACTGAGAAAACAATGTTTGTAAAAACACGAAGCCCACCTAACAGAAAAGTGGATATGATGGAGAAACGACATTTTCAGACTCAGACTGAGCAGCTGGATGCCTGAGAGGCAGAGTGGTGTAGAAGTGCACAGAAGACATTCTTGGTGTCATCAGCTTTGAATAAAATGTCTGTCATTACCTGTCTGACAGGTATCTGCACTGATAAGGGTAACAAAAACGAATATTGGCTCATTTCTTATCTGAACTCCTCATGGTCGTAATGTTGGCGTCGATCCATGTCAACATCTGACTGAATGAACACAGAGGATGTTTTTATTCATGGGACAGCTGTGTTTTCACTGTACTGTTTAGAATTATCATGTAAATGTGTCACATTTTACTTAATGACTGTTTTCAAAGTGAGATTAATACATGATTTGAAATACCAGGGTAGATATTTTGTTATCTATGATAGATATTGTAATTTGTATAGTTTTGATCGGTCGTTGGCTATTTTTTATATTTCGGTACTCAATATTCCCAATACCTTTAAAGACGCACACTATGCCAGATATTTTTCCGTTTTATTTTAAAAAACGTCTCTTGAAGATCTATGCTTCTGTTCATGCTTGCGTTCTGGGGCCCGTTTCAGAAAGGAGGTTTGAGTTTTTCTACCCTGAGATGAGGGGAAACTCGAGTTTTCTGTTTCAGAAAGGGAGGTAACTTAACCTCAGAGTCAGTTACTATGGTAACTAACCTGGTCGGGAGCAGTTTTTTTTTTCAATAAACCTGGAGTTTCTCTCAGTCTCCTCCCTCTGACACAGCGCTCTTTCATTTTTAATTAATTCAGTCTGTATCAGGTGCATTTTAGCGCATCTGTATGAATAATATAGGATTGTTTTATTAACTTACGTGACGTTATAGATTAAAGTTTTTTTTTTCTCTCGAACATGACATGTCCTTTTGTTACACGATCCTGCAGATGAAGAAGCTGTATTACTTCACAGGGAGTTAAAAATACGCCGGGAGATGATATTGAGGAAACCTGACTAGATGTATTTTAATTTCCAGATAACTTCCTATCTGATATTGAGGAAACCCGACTAGATGTATTTTAATTTCCAGATAACTTCCTATCTGATATTGAGGAAACCCGACTAGATGTATTTTAATTTCCAGATAACTTCCTATCTGATATTGAGGAAACCCGACTAGATGTATTTTAATTTCCAGATCACTTCCTATCTGATATTGAGGAAACCCGACTAGATGTATTTTAATTTCCAGATCACTTCCTATCTGATATTGAGGAAACCCGACTAGATGTATTTTAATTTCCAGATCACTTCCTATCTGATATTGAGGAAACCCGACTAGATGTATTTTAATTTCCAGATAACTTCCTATCTGATATTGAGGAAACCCGACTAGATGTATTTTAATTTCCAGATAACTTCCTATCAGATATTGAGGAAACCGGACTAGATGTATTTTAATTTCATATCTGAGCGGTATAGTTTTTCTTTACAGTCTATCAGATATGTACATAACCTTATCCATCCTCATATCACTAATGTAACTCATTGTGGACATGCTCTTACATCCGAGCAGATTATTTGTGTCGCATTACGTTTTTTGCAAACGTCAGTTTTAGGGCAGTATTAGTACAGCCACTGTAGAGCAGTTATATTTAACGTGTTTGTAGTGTTCCCTGGACACAAACCAGTGGGAGAAATTAAAGAAGAGGTCCACAGCATTGCATGTGAATGCAAAACCCTTTACAATGAATAGTTATTAATTATAATTCGGTTAATGACATGGTGCTGCAATATCAGACTGGTATAAATTATTTGAATTTATTTTAGGATTTCCTAATGCGATTGGCTGCATTGATGGCACACAAATGTAGTTTTCACCCGCAGGATTGCACCTAAATGAAATAGATTATAGCGTCAATACCATTCTACCAGTTTTTACCAGTAATAATACTTGTGATTAAATATGAGCATGGGTGTGTATATCAGGCCTGTGTGTTGTTTGTTCTAACAGTGTCAAAAAAAATATTTCCCAACTGGGAATTAATAAAAAGTATAAATTCAAATTATTGTGTAAATTAAAAATCAAATGAAAACACTATATTGGAACTTGCGCGTTGACCCGAGCAGCATTTGTTTTCAGTATTTCAAGCTTCAGAGCCATAGTGAGAAAGTTAGAGAGAAAGAAGTTATATCCACCGCTCTGTCAAGCTCTATTGAGGTGATGTATTCGGTAGTAATGCTGGTTGCCATGGTGAATCGTAGAATCGCGGCTCCATTCATGCTGCCTTTTTATAGCTTTGTATAGTGAACCTACACTGGGTTGATTGAACCAACTCAATTCAGCTGTTCTGAAACCGAAAACTCAGTTTTCCATCTTAGGGTAAATCAATTCCGAGGTCAGGGTTAGATTTAGAGTTTGTTAAACCTCCTTCTTGAAACGGACCCCAGGTGTTTGAATAGATTTTTATTTGACCAATGTTTTGCATACGGTGGTCTTTGTGTTCAACAGCTCCTGATTATTTTTTTGCTGGAAATAATTATTAAGCAATGTAGCTATGGTTGAACACTTGTTTAACAATTCACCGTCAACAGTATCTGGCCGTTATGCTTATTTATCAAAAGGTCAGGCACTCAAATTTGTTTCGGCTTTATTGTTGAACAAATTTGTCAAATCTGAGGGTCTTTTACTGAGTTTGTGACAGTTGAAGATTCAGTACCCCTAATTCCGATCAATATTTCCTGTTTTGCTAATCTTTTGTATATTAACAGCATTAATCATGAGTATTGTACACAGAATATGTCAAAGTAATAAACATTTTACGTGAATGTGTCAGATCAATTTATGACTAGTGCCTAATAAAAATCTATGAACTAATAAGCACATCTCCATGGCAACATCATTGATCAGCTTAGCTGGTTTTATTGGCCTCCACACATTTCCTTTATAGCCGCAGACCCGGAGATGGTCCAGAAATCAAACTCCACACAACTGTACTTCAGGAAAGACTTATCTGCTTTATTACAAAGAAAAATAACCTTGAATGTCAGAAAATACAAGATCGGTCTGCATTATTTTCTTCTTCAAATTATACATTTTTCCTATGAAATGCTGCCGTTTAAACAGCTTCAAGTGAAACGCATCCATCTGTCCTTGCTTGGGACTTCGACTAGTTGGTTTACTTTTTGGGTTAGATGTCCTTGTTTTTGCTCAGAATCAGGCCTTTCCCTGCCTTTTGTTGTATTTCTTCGTAAGTGCCCACAGTGCCAAGTGTGTCGCCCTGTCCAGCAGATACAGAAATGTCCTGTTTTATCCACATATTTCTTCCATGCTGACCTCCTAAAAATGAGGTACGGCAGGGCAAAATGTTTTCCAAAATAGATGTCATATATATATATATACATACATATATATATAATATATACACATTCGTACATACATCTTTAGTCAAGTGATGTTCGAAAATAAAAAAATGTACACATTTATTACAAAATCGTAACAAAGACTGGAAAGTGTTTTGCTTGCTCCGGAACAGCAAAGCTGGTTGTCGTCCACAGGTTGAGAATGTTCACTTCAAGTCTCTGATTGGGGTCTATTTTGAAGCCAGACTGAAAATACCTATCAAAGGGAAAGAAGGGCCGTGGAGCCGATTGAGGAGGAGAGGGAATGTACACGAGAGATGGAAAAAGAGAATTAGAGGGAGATGTGGGCGTAGTCAGGTCATCTATCCAAAACATAAGGGAGTGTTTTCACAAAAGCACAAACATCCGTGTTCTTTTATTACTAAATAGTGCAACAATGAACATTGCAATTCTTCGGCCCGTTTGTTCGCACATGGGCGCTGGTACGTGTCGGCCTAGCCTTCCCCACTATTTTGCGTTCTTAACACTTTATGTTGGAAAAAATGAGGCTTAACGCTTGTTCTGTCAATGTAAAGTGTGCCGGTGTTGTCAGTTTTTCCTGCCGGGGATCAAACAGGCTTCTGATTCAGAGACGTAAACAAAACACAGACCCTGCTCAATAACCAAACCACAAAAACGAGGATATTAAAGGAATAAAAACAGAACAAGTATATGTGTTTGGGGCAGCACATCATTTGGGAAAGGCAGGGATCAGTTCTCCCCACCTATAAATGGTGGCGAGCACCTCCTGCAGTCATTTCAGTCAGATCCTCAAGGAATAAAAACCAGGATGATGCCTGGACCACAGCGCCCTCCTCAGGCTGGGAGGGAGGTGCGCATGGTCAGCCGTAACCCTGGGACTGTACTGTTCTGGGCCTCAAAAGGCCTGCTGGGCTGGGTTGTAGTTGAAGGAAGAAGGGACGTGGGGCCTCTCTTCTAGCTTGTCGTATTCCAGATGGAACTCCTGGAGGAATAAACAACACACAATCACCTACGGAAACTATTGCAAAAACTGAAAACATATTATTTGTTCTTCCGAGGGGAACAATTTAGATTAGTGCAATGTGTTCTGGAAGACGAAACAGCATGAATTAAAAGTATTTCTCATTAATTTCCTTCAGGCAGGTTGCTTGACAACAGTCTCACTACCAGCTTTGACCTATGAACCAGGAGAAGGTCCAGTTGTGTTGAAGATGTGTCTTACACATTATGTTAGTTTCAGAGGCGAAGCTGTTATGGGTGTCTGGCACTGGAGAGTGGCCCAGAAAACGTTTATCTCACGATTGACAACATACCACAAGCAGAATAAAATTATAAATATATTTTTTATTTTATTTTCTAGATTCTGTTTTGTTGACATTTAAGTCATTAACTAAAGCTCAGGCTTACACCTATGGCAGAGAAACCAAAGCTCCGCCCCTAATTGGATTCTTTTAGATTGTTACCCGTTACCCAAATGGCAAAGCACCTCAAATGTAAAGGATCTTTTGCGAAGGTTATAATGTGTATTGAGATTATCATGGACAATTTGGAGAGACGTCTGGCCACCGTTTCACTCAAAACATTGTAGTTTTCCTATTTTCCTATTTGTCATCTGCCAACATTTCTATAAATGTTCTAGTGGTATTGAACGTATCCAGAGCAGTATTAATTTAGTTACTGACTCATTTGTAAATTAAATGTACGATGTACGTTTTGTATTCTGTATTGTGTGAAGTGAACTGATGTGTACTCAAATTATTTCCCTATCAATAATTGATCATTTGAATTGTCACAAATGTTTATGATCCCATCAGATACATTGATTAATCAATAACTGATCATTTCATGTTCTTTCCAGATACATTAACTAGGCTAAATCCATTCATCCAGGCGTGTAATGGGTTAATGTTAAATGTATAAGATACTAAAGCCAATACCTTTACCTTGGCTACCTTCCTCCAGTTAAGACAATCGAAGAAGTAGTACGTTCCCCTCTCGTAGGTGTTGGTCTTTAGCGTGGGTTCCATGCCCGGCGCCCGAGTTATCCATACTCGCTCCTCTTTGTGGTACCGCCAGTCCCGGTTAAAGCTGTGCCATACCGGACCAGAGAGGGTATTATAATAACGGAAAAGGCTCAGAACTTGTATGGAAACAACCAGATGTTTATATCGGTCAAAGGCAGCAAGTGACACAGCCAGTAGACAGTACGACAACACTTACAGCTCTACTGCAGCCAGGAGCTGAAGCAGGTCTCCTCCATTCATATAGTACAGGTAGAACAACAGGTCTTCACCGTAGCGAGCCAGTTTAATCGCTGCCAGCTGAGGAGAGAGACCAGAGAGTTACGGTCACCTGCGACACGCGTCGTCAGATCCACACCCCTTTAATGGGACAGCGATCGGTCATCTGACCCGTCACGTACCTTGTCTCTTATGTGGATGTTGGTCAGGTACTCGGATGGAACGTGGAAATCTGAAACAGAGGCACCCAGTCACCAACAGGTGGGAAACTTCACCTTGTGTGTTTTCAGCTAAACGTTCCGTTTCATTAAAATTACAACCAACGTGTGGGTCACGTTTTTTGGGAAATAATACTTAAAATGGAAAGAACGTTTTGGGGTCTCCACAACGACAGAAAAAAACATCACGTCTATGTGGCCAGGGTAACGTCTTACCGATGTCTTGAGGCCGACACGGCGCTGACGCCCAGGGGGACGCGAACTTGGGGTACAGGTTTCTGTCAGGAGCGGAAACATCCGATTAATTAAAACAGCTGACACAATCGGACCGATCAACCTGACCCTAAGATGGCTCTTACTCCGGGGAGTTCAGGTTCAGTCCCAGGGTCGTGAGGTCACTTCCCAGTGCCAGATGCACCATGCCCGGGTCCGTCTCCGCCGCCCGGATGAACGTCAGCAGGCCGATCATCCCAAACTGGTCCGTCACCATTCCTCCAGGGATGTTGGTCACCCGTCCTACAGAGGGGGGCCGTATCGACAGTCAGAACACGAACAGGAATCACTACCCCAGCTAATGCGCGTTTAGACCACACTGCCGGGTCAAAGGTCATGCAGGAGCCCCGGTGGGCCAGAGAGAGAGACAGGTGTGATCGGGCTCACCGTCAGGTAACACCTGGATCCCTTTCTTCTGATTGTTGTTCTGCGCCGAGGTCGTCTTGTCTCCGGGGAACTTGGGCCCGTCTGCACTCGATGCGCTCTTACCTGTAGAGTTCAAGTTCTGGGAAGAACAAAAAAAATAAGTCATATGAACCAATGATTCTCTTTCTCTTGTTTACATCTATAAACCTGACTAACTGTGTGGAATTGTTGTCCCATATACTGGATCTCCGTCTCCACCGATTCTGAGTTCTGAGAATTTGCAGTAGCTGATGTTGGTCGACATATTGCCTGTTTTGTTTTGGCATGACAGTGGCTGAACTGAAAGAAAGACAGCCGGACAGACGAGTGCCACCAGGCTACAGGAAGTCTGTATGTGTGACTTACAGACCGACACCAGGCTACAGGAAGTCTGACTGCGTGACATACAGACCGGCACCAGGCTACAGGAAGCCTGTATGTGTGACTTACAGACCGACACCAGGCTACAGGAAGCCTGTATGTGTGACTTACAGACCGACACCAGGCTACAGGAAGCCTGTATGTGTGACTTACAGACCGACACCAGGCTACAGGAAGCCTGTATGTGTGACTTACAGACCGACACCAGGCTACAGGAAGTCTGTATGTGTGACTTACAGACCGACACCGGGCTACAGGAAGCCTGTATGTGTGACTTACAGACCGACACCGGGCTACAGGAAGTCTGTATGTGTGACTTACAGACCGACACCGGGCTACAGGAAGCCTGTATGTGTGACTTACAGACCGACACCAGGCTACAGGAAGTCTGTATGTGTGACTTACAGACCGACACCAGGCTACAGGAAGCCTGTATGTGTGACTTACAGACCGACACCGGGCTACAGGAAGCCTGTATGTGTGACTTACAGACCGACACCGGGCTACAGGAAGTCTGTATGTGTGACTTACAGACCGACACCGGGCTACAGGAAGCCTGTATGTGTGACTTACAGACCGACACCAGGCTACAGGAAGTCTGTATGTGTGACTTACAGACCGACACCGGGCTACAGGAAGTCTGTATGTGTGACTTACAGACCGACACCAGGCTACAGGAAGCCGGCATGTGTGACTTACAGACCGACACCAGGCTACAGGAAGCCGGCATGTGTGACTTACAGACCGACACCAGGCTACAGGAAGCCGGCATGTGTGACTTACAGACCGACACCAGGCTACAGGAAGCCTGACTGTGTGACTTACGGTTTTGCTGTCGTCGTTGCTCAGCGTGGGGTCCTTGTAATTGGGACCAGGCAGTGCGGGGAAGTCCTCGTTGTGGATGGAGAAGTCCTGCGACGGTTCGTTCGATGGCTTCGTCACCATGCCAACTGATGAGGTCATGAGATGAAGAGAAGAGGCTTCTTAAATAGAAAAGTTTAGCCTTGGGTTACACACACACACAGACACACACACCATTGGAGCAGCCCCTATGGCATTTTTCATAAAATCAATTCTGACAGTCAATATCTCTAACTGGCCCCACAGTGATATGAAGTCATGTTTCACATCGGGATGGTCGACAAGCAGCCGAGACCAAATTCCTCCACCATTATGAATCCAAACCAGGTCACTATTGACAGTTCTTACCATATGGGGCCCGTCCAGCTAGCGGGTTGTGAAGTGGCGTTGGGTTCCCACTTCCTTCCCTCCGATTCCTGTCCGCTAAGGCAGGGAAGTCCGATAAGTCTAGCCCTGTCACGTTTTCACTGCCGTCTGTGAGAGGGAGGGTTAAACACTTGTGAGAAAGCCATTAAGGCAAGTAAATGGATGTCACTATATGAATGACAGCCGGGTCAGGATTACAGTCAAGCTTATGAGGGGACGCGTATGAGGGGACGCGTATGAGGGGACGCGTATGAGGGGACGCGTATGAGGGGACGCGTATGAGGGGACGCGTATGAGGGGACGCGTATGAGGGGACTCGTATGAGGGGACTCGTATGAGGGGACGCGTATGAGGGGACGCGTATGAGGACGCGTATGAGGACGCGTATGAGGACGCGTATGAGGACGCGTATGAGGGACTCGTATGAGGGACTCGTATGAGGACTCGTATGAGGACTCGTATGGGACTCGTATGAGGACTCGTATGAGGGGACTCGTATGAGGGACTCGTATGAGGACTCGTATGAGGACTCGTATGAGGACTCGTATGAGGACTCGTATGAGGGACTCGTATGAGGGGACTCGTATGAGGGGACTCGTATGAGGACTCGTATGAGGGGACTCGTATGAGGGACTCGTATGAGGACTCGTATGAGGGGACTCGTATGAGGGACTCGTATGAGGGGACTCGTATGAGGGACTCGTATGAGGGACTCGTATGAGGACTCGTATGAGGACTCGTATGAGGGACTCGTATGAGGGACTCGTATGAGGGGACTCGTATGAGGGGACTCGTATGAGGGGACTCGTATGAGGGGACTCGTATGAGGGGACTCGTATGAGGGGACTCGTATGAGGGGACTCGTATGAGGGGACTCGTATGAGGGGACTCGTATGAGGGGACTCGTATGAGGGGACTCGTATGAGGGGACTCGTATGAGGGGACTCGTATGAGGGGACTCGTATGAGGGGACTCGTATAAACCAACCGGTGCCATTGAAGATGTTGCTCGATAATGGGTTGTTCATTCCAAACGCCTGGTTCCGGTTCATCCCAAATCCCGACATGCTGCAGAAACACAAAGACCTCGTTGGCATTTTGATGTGCGGCGATGAACCATGACACTGTGTGGTCCGTACGGACGAGCCGTACATATCACCGGGCTGGTACCTGTTTATGGTGAAGGGCTGCCGCGCCGGTTGCTGTTTGGGCATACAGATGATACTGGGGGAACTCCGGTTCGGGCTCACAAGTCCTGAGCTGCCCATGCTGTTGGTTCTGCTGCTGTTCAACCCGATGCTCTGAGCCGTCTGGGCGTGGTTTAGTATGCTCCTCGAGTTTATCGGGGGGATCCCCCTGTCGTGAACACATGCGGGGTTAGAGGTCAACTGACAGGTGAACAGAATGTGTTGAGATACAGGTAAACCAATTGGTTAACTAACAGGTGAACAGAATGTGCTGGGTTAGAGGTCAACTGACAGGTGAACAGAATGTGCTGGGTTAGAGGTCAACTGACAGGTGAACAGAATGTGTTGAGATAAAGGTAAACCAATTGGTTAACTAACAGGTGAACAGAATGTGCTGGGTTAAAGGTCAACTGACAGGTGACCAAAATGTGTTGAGATACAGGTAAACCAATTGGTTAACTAACAGGTGAACAGAATGTGCTGGGTTAGAGGTCAACTGACAGATGAACAGAATGTGCTGGGTTAGAGGTCAACTGACAGGTGAACAGAATGTGTTGAGATAAAGGTAAACCAATTGGTTAACTAACAGGTGAACAGAATGTGCTGGGTTAAAGGTCAACTGACAGGTGACCAGAATGTGTTGAGATGCAGGTAAACCAATTGGTTAACTAACAGGTGACCAGAATGTGCTGGGTTAAAGGTCAACTGACAGGTGAACAGAATGTGTTGGGTTAGAGGTCAACTGACAGGTGAACAGAATGTGCTGGGTTAGAGGTCAACTGACAGGTGAACAGAATGTGCTGGGTTAGAGGTCAACGGAGAGGTGACCAGAATGTGCTGGGTTAGGAGGCAAACTGACAGGTGAACAGAATGTGCAGGGTTAAAGGTCAACGGACAGGTGAACAGAATGTGCAGGGTTAAAGGTCAACTGAGAGGTGAACAGAATGTGTTGACATAAACTAGATGATAATTGTACTAATGACAAGCCGTCCTGGAACTACTGAGCCGTCTGGCTAGCTAGCAGCAGAGTAATGACTCCATGGTGTTGGAGCACAGCGGTCTGTGTGATCCGGGTCTCTGGCATCTCACACACCTGCTTGGCGAGGGTGGGGTATGGAGAGACATGGTGGGCCCCCCCGTGGTGGGGATGATATGACTCGGTAGCTGGGATCCCTGTGCCAAGCTGCGGTTTAACTGAGGCGTATTGTTGCCCATACCCCTCATCGAAAAGCCCAGCGTACCTGAAACAGAAGAGACACACAATCATACTGGAGCGCAAAGTGACAGACTGGACGTGTTGAGGTTCAGGAGAGACAAACTGGAGCTCAAAGTGACAGACTGGACGTGTTGAGGTTCAGAAGAGACAAACTGGAGCTCAAAGTGACAGACTGGACGTGTTGAGGTTCAGGAGAGACACAGAAACTGGAGCGCAAAGTGACAGACTGGACGTGTTGAGGTTCAGGAGAGACACAGAAACTGGAGCTCAAAGTGACAGACTGGACGTGTTGAAGTTCAGAAGAGACACAGAAACTGGAGCTCAAAGTGACAGACTGGACGTGTTGAGGTTCAGGAGAGACACAGAAACTGGAGCTCAAAGTGACAGACTGGACGTGTTGAGGTTCAGGAGAGACACAGAAACTGGAGCTCAAAGTGACAGACTGGACGTGTTGAGGTTCAGGAGAGACAAACTGGAGCTCAAAGTGACAGACCGGACGTGTTGAGGTTCAGGAGAGACAAACTGGAGCTCAAAGTGACAGACTGGACGTGTTGAGGTTCAGAAGAGACACAGAAACTGGAGCTCAAAGTGACAGACTGGACGTGTTGAGGTTCAGAAGAGACACAGAAACTGGAGCTCAAAGTGACAGACTGGACGTGTTGAGGTTCAGGAGAGACAAACTGGAGCTCAAAGTGACAGACTGGACGTGTTGAGGTTCAGAAGAGACACAGAAACTGGAGCTCAAAGTGACAGACTGGACGTGTTGAGGTTCAGGAGAGACACAGAAACTGGAGCTCAAAGTGACAGACTGGACGTGTTGAGGTTCAGAAGAGACACAGAAACTGGAGCTCAAAGTGACAGACTGGACGTGTTGAGGTTCAGGAGAGACACAGAAACTGGAGCTCAAAGTGACAGACTGGACGTGTTGAGGTTCAGGAGAGACAAACTGGAGCTCAAAGTGACAGACTGGACGTGTTGAGGTTCAGAAGAGACACAGAAACTGGAGCTCAAAGTGACAGACTGGACGTGTTGAGGTTCAGAAGAGACACAGAAACTGGAGCTCAAAGTGACAGACTGGACGTGTTGAGGTTCAGAAGAGACACAGAAACTGGAGCTCAAAGTGACAGACTGGACGTGTTGAGGTTCAGAAGAGACACAGAAACTGGAGCTCAAAGTGAC
Organism: Dallia pectoralis; assembly: GCA_029465975.1. Taxonomy (NCBI): domain Eukaryota; kingdom Metazoa; phylum Chordata; class Actinopteri; order Esociformes; family Umbridae; genus Dallia; species Dallia pectoralis. The sequence continues at coordinate 9,219,623 of CM055745.1, read as the reverse complement.
AGACTGGACGTGTTGAGGTTCAGAAGAGACACAGAAACTGGAGCTCAAAGTGACAGACTGGACGTGTTGAGGTTCAGAAAAAGTGCCTAGAAAATCAGTATCAAAGTCTGTCTTTTGATTCAATGTGTTTATTATATATATATATATAGCGACCCGACCCCGGATAAGCGGTTGAAGATGAGATGAGAGATGAGATATATATATATATATAAATATATAAAACACTGTGAAATCCAAATGAACCTCAGACTTTGATATATGTCTAGGGGTTCTGGCTCAGTACTCAAGCACTTACAGCATACAAGCTGTTACGTCAGAAAGCACAGCATGTTTCAACATTAAAGTTTGTGTTTCAAAATAGAGTTTAGGGAAATAAAAGTATTTCTCAGGTCAGGAATATTTGGTCCCATATTCCTTGCACAAAATGACTACCTCAAACAGATCACTGACGACACAAAGGACACAAAGGGGACATGACGATGAACCCTACAATATGAAGAGACACAAAGGGGACGTGACAGAGGACATGATGATGAACCCTACAATATGGAGACACAAAGGGGACGTGACAGAGGACATGACGATGAACCCTACAATATGAAGAGACACAAAGGGGACGTGACAGAGGACATGATGATGAACCCTACAATATGGAGACACAAAGGGGACGTGACAGAAGACATGACGATGAACCCTACAATATGAAGAGACACAAAGGGGACGTGACAGAAGGACGATGAACCCTACAATATGAAGAGACACAAAGTGACAGAAGACATGATGATGAACCCTACAATATGAAGAGACACAAAGGGGACGTGACAGAAGACATGACGATGAACCCTACAATATGAAGAGACACAAAGGGGACGTGACAGAAGACATGACGATGAACCCTACAATATGAAGAGACACAAAGGGGACGTGACAGAAGACATGATGATGAACCCTACAATATGAAGAGACACAAAGACAGAAGACATGACGATGAACCCTACAATATGAAGAGACACGTGACAGAAGACATGATGATGAACCCTACAATATGAAGAGACACAAAGGGGACGTGACAGAAGACATGATGATGAACCCTACAATATGAAGAGAACACCTACAACAGAAGAGACACAAAGGGACGTGACAGAAGACATGATGATGAACCCTACAATATGAAGAGACACAAAGGGACGTGACAGAAGACATGACGATGAACCCTACAATATGAAGAGACACAAAGGGGACGTGACAGAAGACATGATGATGAACCCTACAATATGAAGAGACACAAAGGGGACGTGACAGAAGACATGACGATGAACCCTACAATATGAAGAGACACAAAGGGGACGTGACAGAAGACATGATGATGAACCCTACAATATGAAGAGACACAAACGTGACAGAAGACATGATGATGAACCCTACAATATGAAGAGACACAAAGGGGACGTGACAGAAGACATGATGATGAACCCTACAATATGAAGAGACACAAAGGGGACGTGACAGAAGACATGATGATGAACCCTACAATATGAAGAGACACAAAGGGGACGTGACAGAAGACATGACGATGAACCCTACAATATGAAGAGACACAAAGGGGACGTGACAGAAGACATGACGATGAACCCTACAATATGAAGAGACACAAAGGGGACGTGACAGAAGACATGATGATGAACCCTACAATATGAAGAGACACAAAGGGACGTGACAGAAGACATGATGATGAACCCTACAATATGAAGAGACACAAAGGGGACGTGACAGAAGACATGATGATGAACCCTACAATATGAAGAGACACAAAGGGGACGTGACAGAAGACATGATGATGAACCCTACAATATGAAGAGACACAAAGGGGACGTGACAGAAGACATGATGATGAACCCTACAATATGAAGAGACACAAAGGGGACGTGACAGAAGACATGATGATGAACCCTACAATATGAAGAGACACAAAGGGAAGACGATGAACCCTACAGAAGACATGATGATGAACCCTACAATATGAAGAGACACAAAGGACGTGACAGAAGACATGATGATGAACCCTATGAAGAGACACAAAGGGGACGTGACAGAAGACATGACGATGAACCCTACAATATGAAGAGACACAAAGGGGACGTGACAGAAGACATGATGATGAACCCTACAATATGAAGAGACACAAAGGGGACGTGACAGAAGACATGACGATGAACCCTACAATATGAAGAGACACAAAGGGGACGTGACAGAGGACATGATGATGAACCCTACAATATGAGGAGACACAAAGGGGACGTGACGAAGGACATGATGATGAAGCCTACGATCCGAGGATCAGGATTAATGGGAAGATTTGTTTATTCAGCCGGTGTTAAGTTGTACATTTGGCGTGTCTACTTAGTGATCTGTGTGATGTTATGTTCCCACCTGAGATTCTGGGAGAGCATGATGACTAGGAACTGAACACATGACAAACTAACAGCTGACGCATGAACATCAAGGGAGAGGGGGAGGTGTTTTTTTAAAGTACACCACCTCTACACTTTGGTCTGTGTTACCCGACAGGTTATTAAAACGGAACCAGGCCACCAGCGGATTAGAGGGAGGGTGACCTAAGGAGACTGTAGAAGAATGATACAGGAGTGAGAACAGAGGAAGGGTGACCAGAGGAGACTGTAGAAAAATGATACAGGAGGAGAACAGAAGGAGGGTGACCAGAGGAGACTGTAGAAGAAGAATGATACAGGAGGAGAACAGAGGGAGGGTGACCAGAGGAGACTGTAGAAGAAGAGTGATACAGGAGGAGAACAGAGGGAGGGTGACCAGAGGAGACTGTAGAAGAAGAGTAATACAGGAGTAAGAACCGTGGGAGGGTGACCAGAGGAGACTATAGAAGAATGATACAGGAGGAGAACAGAGGGAGGAGGACCAGAGGAGACTGTAGAAGAATGATACAGGAGGAGAACAGAGGGAGGAGGACCAGAGGAGACTGTAGAAGAATGATACAGGAGGAGAACAGAGGGAGGAGGACCAGAGGAGACTGTAGAAGAATGATACAGAAGGAGAACAGAGGGAGGAGGACCAGAGGAGACTGTAGAAGAAGAATGATACAGGAGGAGAACAGAGGGAGGGTGACCAGAGGAGACTGTAGAAGAATGATATAGGAGGAGAACAGAGGGAGGGTGACCAGAGGAGACTGTAGAAGAAGAATGATACAGGAGGAGAACAGAGGGAGGGTGGGTGGAGGAGACTGTAGAAGAAGAATGATACAGGAGGAGAACAGAGGGAGGGTGACCAGAGGAGACTGTAGAAGAAGAATGATACAGGAGGAGAACAGAAGGAGGGTGACCAGAGGAGACTGTAGAAGAAGAATGATACAGGAGGAGAACAGAGGGAGGGTGACCAGAGGAGACTGTAGAAGAAGAATGATACAGGAGGAGAACAGAGGGAGGGTGACCAGAGGAGACTATAGAAGAATGATACAGGAGGATAACAGAGGGAGGGTGACCAGAGGAGACTGTAGAAGAAGAATGATACAGGAGGAGAACAGAGGGAGGGTGACCAGAGGAGACTGTAGAAGAAGAATGATACAGGAGTAAGAACCGTGGGAGGGTGACCAGAGGAGACTGTAGAAGAAGAATGATACAGGAGAAGAACAGAGGGAGGGTGACCAGAGGAGACTATAGAAGAATGATACAGGAGGAGAACAGAGGGAGGAGGACCAGAGGAGACTGTAGAAGAATGATACAGGAGGAGAACAGAGGGAGGAGGACCAGAGGAGACTGTAGAAGAATGATACAGGAGGAGAACAGAGGGAGGAGGACCAGAGGAGACTGTAGAAGAAGAATGATACAGGAGGAGAACAGAGGGAGGGTGACCAGAGGAGACTGTAGAAGAATGATACAGGAGGAGAACAGAGGGAGGGTGGGTGGAGGAGACTGTAGAAGAAGAATGATACAGGAGGAGAACAGAGGGAGGGTGACCAGAGGAGACTGTAGAAGAAGAATGATACAGGAGGAGAACAGAGGGAGGGTGACCAGAGGAGACTGTAGAAGAATGATATAGGAGGAGAACAGAGGGAGGGTGACCAGAGGAGACTGTAGAAGAATAATGATACAGGAGGAGAACAGAGGGAGGGTGGGTGGAGGAGACTGTAGAAGAATGATACAGGAGGAGAACAGAGGGAGGGTGACCGGAGGAGACTGTAGAAGAAGAATGATACAGGAGGAGAACAGAGGGAGGGTGACCAGAGGAGACTGTAGAAGAAGAATGATACAGGAGGAGAACAGAGGGAGGGTGACCAGAGGAGACTGTAGAAGAAGAATGATACAGGAGGAGAACAGAGGGAGGGTGGGTGGAGGAGACTGTAGAAGAAGAATGATACAGGAGAAGAACAGAGGGAGGGTGACCAGAGGAGACTGTAGAAGAAGAATGATACAGGAGGAGAACAGAGGGAGGGTGACCAGAGGAGACTATAGAAGAATGATATAGGAGGAGAACAGAGGGAGGGTGACCAGAGGAGACTGTAGAAGAATGATATAGGAGGAGAACAGAGGGAGGGTGACCAGAGGAGACTGTAGAAGAAGAATGATACAGGAGGAGAACAGAGGGAGGGTGACCAGAGGAGACTGTAGAAGAATGATATAGGAGGAGAACAGAGGGAGGGTGACCAGAGGAGACTGTAGAAGAATAATGATACAGGAGGAGAACAGAGGGAGGGTGGGTGGAGGAGACTGTAGAAGAATGATACAGGAGGAGAACAGAGGGAGGGTGACCAGAGGAGACTGTAGAAGAAGAATGATACAGGAGGAGAACAGAGGGAGGGTGGGTGGAGGAGACTGTAGAAGAAGAATGATACAGGAGAAGAACAGAGGAGGGTGACCAGAGGAGACTGTAGAAGAAGAATGATACAGGAGGAGAACAGAGGGAGGGTGACCAGAGGAGACTATAGAAGAATGATATAGGAGGAGAACAGAGGGAGGGTGACCAGAGGAGACTGTAGAAGAATGATATAGGAGGAGAACAGAGGGAGGGTGACCAGAGGAGACTGTAGAAGAAGAATGATACAGGAGGAGAACAGAGGGAGGGTGACCAGAGGAGACTGTAGAAGAATGATATAGGAGGAGAACAGAGGGAGGGTGACCAGAGGAGACTGTAGAAGAATAATGATACAGGAGGAGAACAGAGGGAGGGTGGGTGGAGGAGACTGTAGAAGAATGATACAGGAGGAGAACAGAGGGAGGGTGACCAGAGGAGACTGTAGAAGAAGAATGATACAGGAGGAGAACAGAGGGAGGGTGGGTGGAGGAGACTGTAGAAGAAGAATGATACAGGAGGAGAACAGAGGGAGGGTGACCAGAGGAGACTGTAGAAGAAGAATGATACAGGAGGAGAACAGAGGGAGGGTGACCAGAGGAGACTGTAGAAGAAGAATGATACAGGAGGAGAACAGAGGGAGGGTGACCAGAGGAGACTGTAGAAGAATGATATAGGAGGAGAACAGAGGGAGGGTGACCAGAGGAGACTGTAGAAGAAGAATGATACAGGAGGAGAACAGAGGGAGGGTGGGTGGAGGAGACTGTAGAAGAATGATACAGGAGGAGAACAGAGGGAGGGTGACCAGAGGAGACTGTAGAAGAAGAATGATACAGGAGGAGAACAGAGGGAGGGTGGGTGGAGGAGACTGTAGAAGAAGAATGATACAGGAGGAGAACAGAGGGAGGGTGACCAGAGGAGACTGTAGAAGAAGAATGATACAGGAGGAGAACAGAGGGAGGGTGACCAGAGGAGACTGTAGAAGAATGATATAGGAGGAGAACAGAGGGAGGGTGACCAGAGGAGACTGTAGAAGAATAATGATACAGGAGGAGAACAGAGGGAGGGTGGGTGGAGGAGACTGTAGAAGAATGATACAGGAGGAGAACAGAGGGAGGGTGACCAGAGGAGACTGTAGAAGAAGAATGATACAGGAGGAGAACAGAGGGAGGGTGGGTGGAGGAGACTGTAGAAGAAGAATGATACAGGAGAAGAACAGAGGGAGGGTGACCAGAGGAGACTGTAGAAGAAGAATGATACAGGAGGAGAACAGAGGGAGGGTGACCAGAGGAGACTATAGAAGAATGATATAGGAGGAGAACAGAGGGAGGGTGACCAGAGGAGACTATAGAAGAATGATATAGGAGGAGAACAGAGGGAGGGTGACCAGAGGAGACTGTAGAAGAAGAATGATACAGGAGGAGAACAGAGGGAGGGTGGGTGGAGGAGACTGTAGAAGAAGAATGATACAGGAGGAGAACAGAGGGAGGGTGGGTGGAGGAGACTGTAGAAGAATGATACAGGAGGAGAACAGAGGGAGGGTGACCAGAGGAGACTGTAGAAGAAGAATGATACAGGAGGAGAACAGAGGGAGGGTGGGTGGAGGAGACTGTAGAAGAAGAATGATACAGGAGAAGAACAGAGGGAGGGTGACCAGAGGAGACTGTAGAAGAAGAATGATACAGGAGGAGAACAGAGGGAGGGTGACCAGAGGAGACTGTAGAAGAAGAATAATACAGGAGGATAACAGAGGGAGGGTGACCAGAGGACACTGTAGAAGAATGATACAGGAGGAGAACAGAGGGAGGGTGGGTGGAGGAGACTGTAGAAGAAGAGTGATACAGGAGGAGAACAGAGTGTGGGTGGGTGACTTATTGATGTGATGTTGTCAAAAAACTAATGAAAGGAGCACCAAGTAGAAACGAGCACCAAGTAAAAACGAGCAAATAGGGTGAAGGGCATGGAGAAGATATCAGCACAGGGCTGGAGTATTTCGTTGGTAGTGACTAACCCTGCGATATCTTCTAAATCTACTAAAGATACAATTGAATAACTATAACACATAGAATGTGCTATTGCCTAATGTTCAGACACACAATTATTCCCAGTAAATACACAGCAGTTTTTGGCCATGATTCACTCAACTGATTAGGTAGATATTCCTCACAACTGTCTAGATTGGCTTGATCAACTGGGCATGAAATAATAACGTACAAAACACACACTAAATACACATTTGACACTGTCAAAATAGTATCCGTGCACAAGACTTATGGGACGAAATACTTAAATAGATCAGCTTGAAATCAGAATTTCTCCAAGTGCTTTCAAATGCCTGTGTACAACGTGTTGCAATTGAATTATTCAAACACAGGAAACAGCTCCAGATATGACTACGACAGCAAATTCATACAGATCTTCATTAAAAGCTATACTAGGAAATAGCATAGAAACCATTGAACAAAACGTGATGAAACAGATTATATTGGCTTACTGTGAGTGCCGTATAAACTGGCACCAAGCTGGGACAGTTGACCCGATGACGCGGGGGAGGGAGACGAGAGCATCTGGGGGAAAAGAGAAGATCCGTGGAATGAGAGCGTAGAACCGGATACAATCAATTCATGAATACACAGAGATGACAATGCCTTCATCAACCACACATCATGGCACATTACTAGCAGCAGTTTATATGTCCATCTTTACTAATCACATAGCATTCAAAATTACACAATTGCGTTTCCAAGACAACCTCATGACATGCAACAACAACGCTCAGGACAATGGATAACGTTTAAAAAAAACGTGAATTAATCAATTCAATATCGGCAAACATGACACACTAGGCACATTCACACGAGAAGAGAAAGTGGACATGGGATATACTTACGTCAAGTTCAAAGGGTGCCGTGTTCGGAATGTGTGGTCGGCCAGACAGAGCACTCACATCTTTGTCCGACCGATGGGAGAACATAGACGCCTGGCTGTAGTACATGCTCTCATCTGGGTAGTCGCTGTCGACCCCCTCTACAAACTTTTTTTTCGTAGCACTGAACATGCCGTTTGTCACCTGCAGAGAAAGAGAACACGGTTTTAAATCCCAATTGGGAAAAAGTGCATAGAGGTTGAACTTAGTTGACGGCAATGTTCAAAACAGATTGCTCCTTTTTTACTATCATGAAAGTGCAGGAGCCAAACGCAAAGTCACACGATTAGTCACTCTGATCCATTCCACTTTCAGTTTGAACTGGTCCACATCTCACCACCAGACAGAAACACCCACACTTTCCGCGACATGCACACAGTGCACCTACAACCAAACACATTTTGAAGGGCTTTTACAGGCTTGATATCCCACTGTTGTGTGAAATTGCTTTTGTCAAACTGTGTGTCCTGGTGCCACCAATATCACAACACATTTCCAATTATTCTCAAAAACTATAAATATCTGTGTCCAGGAAGCCCATGTCATTTTCGCACCTTGTGAACATGGCAGAAACTGGAGACCTCAGCCACGTATATATAGTTAACAATAATGTACAGATATATTTTAGTTTGTTGGGTATCACATGTGAGCCAGTACAGAAATTGCTTAATAGCTTTGAGTAGCACGGTAACTGTTATCCAGACACATCTGATGAACATGTTTTTGCTGCTCAGGAAGGGGCCAGAAAATAATTTATTGAATAGTTGGGTTTAAAGCTGGGGTTTTGTGTGTGTGTTTGGGAGGTGGGGTACATAAAAATGTATGCAATAAAATACTGTAGGTCACTGTGAATAACAGTGTCTACTAAATTAACTAAATGTAACTATAACATAAATGTCAGTATTTGCTATTGTAATTGCGGTCTTACGCTGCATATTGTCCGTCTATAAGACTAAACACAGACCAACGCCAAACATCTATTTCATGTTGTCTTGTCAAAAAGCTGGGGGGTTTCTCAAAAACAGTTTGACAAACTACAATCGCACCACTCAGAAATGTGACTGTATACCGATTACAAATACAGCCAATCCAATGAAACTGCTACTGAGACACAGAAACAACATTGGGTCCGGTCATAAGATGTTGCTTATAAATATTATTACAACACATAGTCAACGTCCTCTAGTAACTGGGATATTAGGCTTATATTTAAGTACACTTATTTACTATTTCCGGGGTCGTATGACACTGAATTGGTGATAGAAAGTTAGACATCAGCAGCAACAAAGGGAAGCAGCTTGTTGTGTAACTAGTTAGAAACCTACTACAGGCTTGCAGCCAGGGTGAGAGTATCAACATGGCCAGACCTCACTAGACTCCTTATCGTTTGCACAGTAAAATTGCCCCTCGTCTGCATGACATAATTATTGTTGTTGACCCTTCATCCGTACTACTACTGCATATGTTGGCTTGGCATTCAACTATGCCATATTAATAGTCGGTCCACAAAACATGGCTTATGGTGTTAATTAACCAGGGCTTTGAGTTAACCATGTTAATAATGAATGTTAGTTAACCAAGACAACATAAACAATATCCACGTGTGGTTGAAAAAGTAGCGTTCAAAATAGAGAATAAAAGGGATTCATGGGGCGCTAACATTAACTGGCTAATGCTATGTAGCTAATGGTTAACCCAGCGTCTGCTAATGTTTATACAGTAAAAGCCCATTAGCATTAGCTTGTTAATGCTATGTAGCTAATGTAATGGCTAACACAGCGTCTGCTAGTGTTTCTACAGTAAAAGCCCAGCCAGAGGCATTCTAGTTAGGCGACTAGCTATCCTAGTTAGCCGACTAGCTATCCTAGTTAGGCGACTAGCTATCCTAGTTAGGCGACTAGCTATCCTAGTTAGCCGACTAGCTATGCTAGCCAGTCTGAAAACAATACACTGCTAATCTCTGCTATCATTAGCAACCTCAATAGCTAGACAGACCCATACCTGGCAGACAGTTACCCAGAAAAAACACACTCACGGCTAAGTTGGGTAGTAGTTAGTTCAACAGCAACGAGCATTATAAACCGAGCTAGCTGGCTACAGCAGTCCGCTTGCCTATATAGGTATCGATAGGTGCAGGTCGGGCCTGCTGCTTCCACTACTATCCAGTTCCCAGTACGTCTGTCTCGGTCTCAATTCACGACAGCAGCCACAAACACGGGCACACCAGACCGTTCGGATCCGCTAACCAACCAACACCGGGCCCGAAATAAACAGAACCGAACCGCACTACGATGATAAGTGTGTGTAACGATTTAAGTCCGACGACGGACGTTTTTTGTTGTTGTGGGGAATCAAAGAGAACATCTCACCGCATTAATTTTCCTTCTCGTCGATCCAAGATGGCTGTTTATTCTACAATCGAGAGACTCCTGTGTGAATAGCCGTGCCCTCTGACCTCTCAACAAGCTCCTAACCATTTCCGCACACACAGTTATGCATATACATAATAATTTATTATGTATATGGTTATGCACGTTATACTTCTGTAGTTACAAAGTGGACAGCTAATACACTATATTGTACAGGGGTGTATATACATGTATGAGTATGATTGGGTGAACTCAAACTATAATGATCAGTGAGGTAATATAGTAGGTTCACAAATCTAAAAGTCATTATCAACTATTCCCATTTCTATCATAAAACAATGTACTATGAAGGGATAACATGCACTGATTTGTCCAAATAGATTTGCTCTATATCCGAGTAATTGCGACTCAAATAGCCAACAGGCAGTTATTGCCTGAAGATCATTTAAAGCATCTGCCATTTTTATGTACCTAACTGGGTGCAACGTTAAACTTCATTGGCTGGTCCTTCTTGATGAACCGATTGGAGTTATGGAGTAAGCCAATGATGTTGGAAGTGCCGCCCAGTCGACTACATTAAAATGGCACTTACCTTTAAGATTAACTGGCTGTGTTAGAAAATATCAAAATCACTGCATTTGTGAAGGACTGATCTACAGATCAGCCTGCATCATCAAGACATACTTATTATTGTAGATCGGTCACGATTGAGACATATTGCAGTTTGATTCTCTTGGACATGGCCTGTATTACAACAACAATAAAATAATTCAGGCGAGAACAAACTAGGCCTGGACTCCAACCTCAAAGTAGACATCATCTAAACTCTATCCCTCGCCACTTTCCCTCAGAGGAATCGCCATCAAAACCAAAATCTGTTTGAATCCCATTTTGACTGTCACTTTACAGAAAGAAATCCCTCCGCAATTGATTTTGCTCAAGGGGACATTTAAGCCACTTTGCATACTTGAAGGGTTGATATCACCAACAGTTCAATGCAAACTGTGGGCACAGTTGTAAGTATTTTGGTCATATTCGTTCCACTCTGCCAGACGACCACAAGAGGAGCATTCTTTTTTTCAGCATACTTCCATGAAGGAATGTCAAAAGATCCCTGTCCAAGTCATTCCATCCAACCTAAATGTCTTTTAGATGGCATGTGCTTTTTTTTCTAGAGTGGTTTCTGGGGTCATTGGGGTCTTGGTTACCTCCCTAATCCTGGCCATTCTTTTTCGGTTACTGAGTTTGGCCAGATAGCCCAACGTTCTCTTGGGAACTTTCATTTCCATAGCAATATATTTATGCAATGTTCCCCAGATCTATGCCTTGAAAAAATTATATTTAGGAAGTTATAAGGACATAAGAAAATAAGAAGGCATATACAAGCAATTCAACCAATCCATTATGTTCTAGTGATATCTTAAAGACATTTAAATGACACAGAACTAAAACCACCAGGTGAAGTGTATAGGCTGTTTAGAAAGGAGAACTAAAACCACCAGGTGAAGTGTATATGCTGTTTAGAGAGGAGAACTAAAACCACCTGGTTAAGTGTATATGCTGTTTAGAGAGAACTAAAACCACCTGGTTAAGTGTATAGGCTGTTAAGAGAGAACTAAAAACACCAGGTTAAGTGTATATGCTGTTTAGAGAGGAGAACTAAAACCACCTGGTTAAGTGTATATGCTGTTTAGAGAGAACTAAAACCACCTGGTTAAGTGTATATGCTGTTTAGAGAGGATAACTAAAACCACCTGGTTAAGTGTATATGCTGTTTAGAGAGGAGAACTAAAACCACCTGGTTAAGTGTATATGCTGTTTAGAGAGAACTAAAACCACCTGGTTAAGTGTATAGGCTGTTTAGAGAGAACTAAAACCACCTGGTTAAGTGTATAGGCTGTTCAGATAGGAGGACTACAACAGACTGGTAGAGCACATAAAGGCTGAGCCCGCAGGACAAGTGGTCCTTCACGTCTGATAAAGGACATTTATTTCTTGCCCTTTACCTGGTTCGAAAATAGCCCAATGAAGGTACAAAAGATAACGTTTGAAAGTGATACTTCAGAGTGTACTAGCGAGTCTCTGGATAAAACCACCCAACAGCTGGCAGAGCACTTCTAGTCACAGTTAAATCATTAAAATATGACTTGATTACGCATGTCGCAGTGAGAGCAGATTTAGACGCGTGGCCATAAGCATGTCAAACTCACACTAGGGCGAGCGTAGCTTGGCTGTGATTGAGTCAAACTGTAATCTTCATCAAAAGGAATTGAGACAGCATACAGTGAAGCACCGTCCACTGGTTGTGACTTGGTTCCCCCAGTGATAGTGATAACCTGTCAGCCCTCGCACAACATCTGAGCATAGAAGCCTGAGAAAGTGAGAAATCAAATCAATCAAATTTATTTTATGAAGCTCTTTTTACAAAACAAATTGTCACATAGTGCTTTTACAAACACCCAGCCGGAACAAAACAGAGCAGACATCAACATGTTCATACAAGTTCATACACGGCGGCTAAGAAAAACTCCCTGATGGGTCGAATGTAGGAAGAAACCTAGAGAGGAACCAGGCTCTGAGGTGTTGCCAGTCCGTATCAGCAGGTCTGCTAAAGTTCTACTTGTACTTTTTGCCCATGAACATGGATGGGAATTTTCTGGATAGGGCAGTGTTATCTCCACTGGCCGGCCACTTTCTGCGGCCATTGAAAAAGCACTGGAAGTCAGGGAGACAGATTATATCACTGTTTCACTGTGGTCACAGCCTAGCCTGAAGCTGACAAATTCCAGACCACTCTGGCATTTACATGCCCCTAATATGCCTCTTAACTTTTCTGGAGTCTGGTTCTTCATTTTCCACTCGCTGTACCAAGCACTTCAAACCACCTGATGATTTACCGCTTTTCCAATTTGACCAGAACAGTATCTGGCTCTCCCACAGTTGCCTGCAACACTGTGTTCATTGCTCAGAAACATGACAGACGCAGCCAACAGAAACAAATGTATAATGAACGGCCATTCAGGCTGTGTGAGGTCTCGTAGGAAGCCAGGAATGCAGGCTACCTCCGTGGTTCTGATCAATTAACACCTCTTCCTCTTATCCTCATACTGGTGTTCCACGGGCCACAGACAGTGCCCCCCCCCCACACCCCCCACCCCTGTGTGTCTTGTGTTATGACGAGGGCAAAAGTCATTAAGCACAAACGGGGAGGAGGGAGTTACGCGTCATTTGCTACTGCTTAACAGACCGGGCAAAGCTGAGACCCGGGGACACAGAGAGACAGCCAACATAGAGGTCTGAGCTAGGGTCCCAGGAATATCGACAACACTTCTGAGCTAGGGTCTTGGGAATATCGACATCTCTTCTGAGCTAGGGTCCCAGGAATATCGACATCCCTTCTGAGCTAAGGTCTTGGGAATATCGACATCCTTTTCCGAGCTAGGGTCTTGGGAATATCGACATGCCTTCTGTGCTAGGGTCTCGGGAATATCGATATCCCTTTCCTCAGGTGGGATACAACACTGGCATACAGCTATTTGGAGAAAAGATGGAAAACAGAATTGGGGAATTGTGAGAAGGATCCATTCAACCTGTGGTGATATCAGAGGTAAGTATTTTTGTATCTAAACCATCAAGTATAATTATCGTGCTGTCTGGGAGTGACCAAGAAATTGGTTGATGCCTAGACTGGACTAGTCTCTCTAAGTTTTGGTTAAAGAATAAGTAACTAAACCAAATATTCAACTTTTCCTTGTGTCATTGTTGTCTTCTTAAAAACAACGACTTTAGGTTTGGCTGCTGCTGTTGAGTAAACTTTAAAGGTATAGAATGGGATATCCTGGACTTTTTCCCATGAGCCTCCCCTCCCCTCTCGGCTCCGCGGCTGATCCAGAGGTGGGTGTGGCTCAGCATCTCAGGGAGACAGGCCGTTAACCATGGGGAATGTCATCCGCGGAGCTGTGGCCTTCATCCCCTCGGAGCGGTGCCAGCGCTTCCTGGTGGGTGACCTGAAGGAGATGCCTCTGGATCGGACACTCGACCTCAGCAAACTGCAGCTACGTCATCTCCCTATGGCTGCATGTCTGTTCAGTGAGCTGGTCAAGCTATACCTCAGCGGCAACAACCTGAGTACTTTACCTGCAGACCTGCAGGGCCTGAAGAAACTGCAGCTCCTGGCTCTGGACTTCAACTGTTTCGAGGAACTGCCTGAGGCAGTTTGTCGGCTACCCCAGCTTAACATCCTGTATCTGGGCAACAACCAGCTCTGGTGCCTTCCCCGGGAGCTGGGCAGACTGAAAGAGCTTAATACGCTGTGGTTGGAGACCAACTGCTTCACGGAGTTCCCAAGTGTGATCTGCGACCTTCCCAATCTCAAGACTCTCCATCTGGGGTACAACCAGATAAGCAAACTGCCCATGGAACTCAGTGGTCTGGAGGATCTACGGTGCATTTGGCTGGCCGGGAACCAGCTGTGTGAGTTCCCACCGGTGTTGCTCGTCATGCACTTTCTGGCCGTGATCGATGTGGATCGCAACCAAATCCGCCGCTTTCCCGGTCTGTCCCATTTGCAGGGATTAAAACTGGTAATCTACGACCACAACCCCTGCGTCAATGCACCTGTGGTCGCTGAGGGGGTCAGGAGGGTCGGACGCTGGGCAGACAACTCGGACGACGAAGAGGATGACGAAGACGCAGTGAAAGTGGGCGAGACTTCGACTGAGGTGAAAGAGCTCCCGTCAGAGCACGCCTCGGGCAAGGAATCGGAATCACTACTTGAAAAAACAGTTGTGGAAGCATCTGACCGTTAGCCATAATTAGAATTAGGCTGGAGGACAGGATGCCAGTCAAGTGGTGCACTTACTGGAGTGAGGCCACATGCCTTGGTATGCTACACCAGAAGATGAGGTTGGGTTCCAAATATGGTCAGTGCCATGATATGGACCTAAACACACGGATGACGAACATCGAGCTCTTCCAGTTGATTTTCCATTGGACTGAAACATCGACTGGTGGGATGAATCATACATTATGTATTTTACTATTAATTCTTGGAGACTCTGCACTTTTAGGTTTATTTTATGAGGGATTTTCCGATTCAAATATTTTTTGTCAGGCGAGAGAATATTCCCCTCTAGGGTGTCTAAGGCTGGTTGGCATTTAAGATAGCTTTCTACGTGTAATTTAACATAAGCAGTTAAATATTTAAAATAATATAATAGTGATGGATGATTAAATAATAAATAGTAATGGTTTAGCAAGAACAGAGTAACGTCAATTGATTACGTTCAGCTATCTCTGGATTACTTTAACCTTAGCAGGGATTAGCAAAGACAGACAGGATCCATTAGGGTCCCATGGCGACATGCTTCTGCAATTTCATGGTTTCACTTTCTGTTTATATTTATATTTGAAAATAATGTAAATATTTCTCTTCTCTAACTTGAATGTTGAAAGTTTTTTTTGTTGAAACTACAAACCCTGGTTCAGTACTCTCTAAACAGGCATCACAAATGTCAGTTAATTTTATCACTGATAGCTCAAAATCAGTTGAAATAAGGTTTAACTTGTTTAAAAAATATAAATTGAATTATTAACAAATCACCCCATGTTTGGTTTCGATTTTATTTAAAAGTGATTTGGTCACTAAAACAGGTTAACGTACTCCTGTTAACTCCATAGACTTTCAGCTAATGGTGGTGGTAGCACTTTTCAATTGTATTATTTGTATTGATTTGTAATTTTTATTGACAGAAACTGTGAGGAAAGATATATGGGTTTTATCTATAGAGGGTTGTATTTTACCCTGTCACACTATATGTGCTGGACCACCCTTGACCTGAGGTTGCCTGAAACCTATATTGGACGTTTAAAGAAAAAACAACCATGTAATACAGATTTTGTTGGAGCATTTTCAGGGTGATGATCTATTAAACGCCATGTCAAGAAATAGTACAATTTCCTGTAGACCTAATACCTACCATAAAGGCCGTTCACTGAAAACTTTTTTTTACATCTGAATACAAAAGTAAAACAATAAATTACACTCTAGTTTTTGAAGTATCTGTAATCTGATTATATTGTAGATGGTATACAGAGAACAGTTTTTTTTAATCAGATTGTAACTGATGTTCATGAACATTTTCTTTGGGCAGTATATTGTGCAACATTGTGAGTAGTAGGTATTTTCATTAAAAGATATGAAAGATATTGTTGTCACAAGAAGAAATTACAAATGACTCCACATGCTACTATTTAATTTTCCACATTTATCTAGTAAATTAAATGTCTCTATGTAGAGATATTCTGAGGCTTATTTTGGTATGGTGATTAATATCTATGATTGATGGTTAGAGTCAAGCTGTGCACGTCACATCCAGAATGATGCATAATTTAGTCAGACAGAACCGTAGATTTGATTTAAAGGCTTTTAATGGGTTTTTAATAATATCACAGATAGAAACTCAGCTATATGAAATATAGAATAGCTATTTTCACCATTACACAAACACACACATTATTACGCTGACTGTTTGTAGGTTACTCATGTAATCAAGAACAAATTTAATCAAACATCATTCTGTAGACTTTTTAAATAGTTTTTGAATAGTCTGTTACAGTTACTGTTAGAAACATGTTTATGATAATGATGATCTTGGTCTTGACCGAAATGTTCAAATAAAGACGGCTGAAATAATGCAAGCATGAACTCACTTCTTTGTGATTCCGCCAACGAAATTACAGTGTTTATGTTGCTTAGATAACGTAAAGCACTATTCAAGCTATCTACCTTCCGCAGGGATGTTAAACCGGTTCCACGGGGGGCCTAGTGTATGCAGGTTTTTGGGTTTTCATTTAAATCAGTTCCCAGTTCAGACCTAAACAACCAGTAGAGGGTAGAACCTTACCAATTAGTGACCTAATTAATCAATCAAGAACAAGGTGAGAGCAAAGACCTGTAGACACTCGGCCCTCTATGGAACCGGTTTGACACCTGTGGGGGTTCAAACTTTATTGGTTGATCGGCTTCTGATCCGATTGGTAACAGCGTGATCCCTCCAGATGACCAGGCCACATGGAATCAACGTTAGAAATCAGCCAGTATTATTGAAATGTACTGGCCTCAAACATGGAAATGTCCTCAAAGAAGATGCCCATTCAGACCCTTATGCAATTAGAAATATACGGAATAGATATATTGGTTGTGTTTGAGAGAATACAATTAGCAATGTTTCCTGGTTAAATTGGCATTGACTAAATCTATAAATAACAATATGTCTTTATTTATGAAGGTATACATAAGGTATATACAAGGTGAACCATAAGCCTGTTTTCGCCTGCATGGTGAGGAACCTCTAACAAGGCCTGTCCTAGACCACACAACCCCTGGACTTGTGAAGCATGACCGTACCAAGCAAAGCAAGACAAATACACCAGGCACATTCCAGCGGTTAAATAATAATCATATAACACGTCAAACTGCATTTATAATAAACACCCTCTGACACCGGATGTGTATACTTTCTATTTTTTCCCCAATATCATACGAGCCGCACGCACGTACGGCGCGTTTCATAGGAAAGGGGTAGTGCTCAATCTGCGCCCCGGAGTCACAGAGGCCGCGCGCGATGGGGAAGAAGACCCGCACAGGAACTGGCGCACGCAGAACAATACTGCAGCTCTCACCACCACGGAGCGCGACCTGCAGTGCTACTGGGAGAGACACGTCAGGTTCAGGGGCCGAAGGTAAAACAGAAACCAGTATGTGTTGTATTTACAGCGTTCAATGGGTCGGGTGATTGGATTGAACCCGTTGTTGTTGTTTGACTGATTTGCAGCAAACAACAACGACCTAGTTAGCTGTTCAACGTTAGCCTGGCTGTTCAACGTTAGCCTAGCTGTTTAACGTTAGCCTAGCTGTTTAACGTTAGCCTAGCTGTTTAACGTTAGCCTAGCTGTTTAACGTTAGCCTAGCTGTTTAACGTTAGCCTAGCTGTTCAACGTTAGCCTAGCTGTTTAACGTTAGCCTAGTTGTTTAACGTTAGCCTAGCTGTTTAACGTTAGCCTAGCTGTTTAACGTTAGCCTAGCTGTTTAACGTTAGCCTAGCTGTTCAACGTTAGCCTAGCTGTTTAACGTTAGCCTAGCTGTTTAACGTTAGCCTAGCTGTTTAACGTTAGCCTAGCTGTTTAACGTTAGCCTAGCTGTTTAACGTTAGCCTAGCTGTTTAACGTTAGCCTGGCTGTTTAACGTTAGCATTGCTAATAATAGCAAACGCAGGCCTAGTCGCTGTATGCTAGGTAGCTTAGCTTACTACAGGATAGTGTCAGTAGCAACTGTACAACATGTATGTTACGTAAATGCAAGTGTTATTTACACTAGAATTAACGTTATATTACAAGCCTTAATAAGTTACATTTACAAATAATAATGTAGTATTTAACTAGTTATGGTGTTTTTGGTGTTCCCTGGGTAGTTAGCCTAGCGTGCTCTGCACTTTAGTCTGGGTGAGTTGGAGTCGCGTAATGTCTTTTGTTGTTCATTTCTGGTTTGAGAATAACATGCCCACATGCGGCCAGAGAAGTATAAACCAACGAGACCTGTGATGCCAGTTGGTTGGTTATTAGACACTTATTATCTCTGCCTTTACTCTGTAGACTACAGTAGTTACCAAACGAACCTTTAATCAATGATTTGCAGACGAGCAGGAGGGAAACGGGGATGGGTGCAGTTTTCCACGAGAAGTAAAAACCGAAATGAGGATCCCCGCAGTTAAGGCCACAGGTACGTCACGAATAAAGTGTGTGTGTGTGTGTGTGTGTGACACGGTTCATATCTATTTATTTGTTTGCAAATGTGTGTGTACCCGTGAACGACAGTGTTTGACCCAGGTCTTACAGAATAATACCTGTCTTCTGATATGTCAAGCCTATTCATTACACACTGTTGTTTACTGTAAACATGACCTCATTGATGCCGTTTGTTTGTCCTCAGAGGGCTTGACCCTTTTAGGTGCCTACGATGACAGCGATGAAGAGGAAGATACCAACTCGCAGCTTTCAGCTGTTAGAACCCAACACAACCAGTCAACAGACATCGACAGTACACTTGCCAATTTTATGGCCGTAAGAATCATTTATATTTGGTGTTTGTGTGCTGCACTACTGTGATTGCCACATCTAGACTTGTTTCCCTGCTTTGTTCAGAATGCCTGACTTGAGCAACCTGATTACATCACTGCCAATTGTCCCATTAGGAAATTGATGCCATCACCACACAACCCGGGTCAGAGGAGCCACCGGGAGACCCGCCAACCCCGACACCACCCCGGCCGGAGCCCAAAGCCCAGCAACATGCTACGGAGACTGGGTCGGAGCTGGACAGCACCGGGGCAGACTTCCAGTATGATACACACACTTCACTAGCTGGAGGTGAGCCACACACACGCCTAAAACACAGGAAATGCATTGAGAACATACTATGTCGGTTCAGTTTGTGTGTAAACAATGCATTGCATGTTACTTAAATACAACTCGTTTTGCTGAGATGCGATGTGTGCAATGCTCAGTTTTTCCTGGAACAATCTCATACGTTATAACTGTTTACTTTTACCACCATTGAGATGTTTGCTTGTTCTTCTGTACCCACCAGTGGGAGGGTTGGAGATGGGCGACTGGCAGGAAGTGTGGGATGAGAACACTGGCTGTTACTACTACTGGAACACTCTAACCAATGAGGTGGCTTGGGAGTTGCCGTACTACCTGGCCCACCAGGTACAGGGCCTGCAGCAGTATACAGACAGGTGAGGCCTCAACGACAAGCTAGTGACAATACACAACTAGTGTCGGTTGTTTAGGACTCCGTATATTTTAAAGTATATTTTTGTCTTCTCCAGCTCAACGGTCAATGGCAACGGAGCCAGACCGATCGCAGGCTACTACACAGAACAGGCGTCTGCCGATGTCGGTGTTCTGACGTTGAAGACGAAAAAGAAGGCATGTTGTTTTGTCACGTGTTTAATTTAAATTGTCCGTTTGTTGCCAGAAGTGTGTGTGTGCGTGCATGCATGTAACTCTCAAACGCTTCTCCGCTGTTAGGAGGTGATTGAAAGCGTACTGGCCCTGACCAGTGACGAAGAGGAGCGTCGCGGTGTGGCTGCCTCCCTCCTCGGCCCCCTAATCCCAGACGAGGTGAAAGAAGCAGAGGAGAAGTGGAGAAAGAGACTGGTGGGAGGACTGGAGGAGAGGAACAGTAGCCTGGAGGACAGCCTCCCTGGGTCCCCTGCTCCCCCTGTAAATGAGCCAGACACCCCATCGCACCTCCTGAGGGACCCGCAGAGGAACCTGTCGGTGGAGAACTCCGATGCAGATGAGGAGCCGGAGGAGGACACCATTGAGTTGGAGATGGCGCTGGAAAGGAAAAAGGTTGGTTGTTTGTTACTTGACCACGAACGATGCAGCATCCACATCTCTTGAAGTGACAACATTGACAGTTTGGAAGAAGCCAAAGGCAAAGTGTTAAAAAAACATAATTCGTTGTGTAATTTAACCGTTGAATAAAACATCAACGTACGTCTGTTACCCTTCTAGGCTGAGCTGCGGGCGTTGGAGGAGGTGGACGGGAGTGCCGGAGGCTCCAGCCCGGGTTCTGAGGCCAGTCAGGAGGCCCCTGGGCTCCTCACGCCTCTCCCCAAAAAATCCAAGTGGAAGACGGCCTTCCTGGCGGCGCCCAGTTCGGACTCTAATAGCGGGGGCTCTGATGCACGGGAAGACATGGACACAGGTGAATGTCCCCTGTCCAATCTGGAAGCCACGGTGACGATGGACTCGTGATGCAAATTGACATTCTGGTCACGTCCGTACATTTGTTTTTGTTTGGTCGTCCTGATCTGTGGTGGTGCATTTTGTCTTTATGTGGGTCCTTTTGTTTCCTGCAGCACATTCCAAAGTCCCGGAGACTGCTGTGGAAGAAGAAGAAGAAGAGGAGGAGGTGGAGGAAGAAGAGGATGCGGGGGCGGGTGAAGGAGGGATGGAGGGCGAGGACCAGGACCAGGAGGACAAAGCGATTACGAAAGTGCCACCTAAGGAGGAGGTGGAGACTCCAGAGCTAAAGGTATTGAATCTTGTGCAGTTGGGACGGTTAAACTCTCACTAGTGGGACGTGAACAGTAATAACGCCTATTTACAGGTAGTATTGGGGCATATGCCGTATTTATGCTGTGTTTTCACTGATCAGTTTCAGATTGGAGAACTTGCCAACACATTAACTAGCAAGATGGAGTTCTTGGGAATCAACAAGAGAACCATCTCTAATTTCCAGCTGCTTCTGTTGCAAACGGAGGTGAGTGAGACTTTACCTTTGTTACTGATTACCGGTCAATAGTGACAACGTTTTAAGATGGGTTGTGTTGGGGGGATGAAGGCCGAAAAAATCCCCCCACCATCAAGGGGAAAAACCTTGTCGTTCTGTCCTTGAGCAAGACAGTTAACCCTAAATGCTCCCCGCGCGCCTTTGATGTGGAAGTCTAATCCGGTAACTGATTAGGGCTGCCCCTGCACCTCAGGGTTGGGTAAAATGCAGAGGACACATTTCAGTTGAAAGCATTCTGTTGTACAACTGACAATATTGGTCTATTCTATATGAAATCCTTACTCAAAGAGGACATCTGCTGGCCACTGAAGTAATGGCAGCAATTGCACATCTTGAAAGTGTAAACCAAAGTCTTTGTGCGGTGTTAAATGCATTGTTAAGTATGTTTTTTTTCTTCTCTCACTTTGTTTTTATAACCTGAGTGTCAGTTGTTTGTGATATGTAACAGAACAGGTTTTGTTCAATGTTATCGGTTTTGATGCCTGATGTCACGCATCTTGAGGTGGTTTTGTTCTATATTTAGGAATGTTGTTTTGATGTGGTGTCGATAAGGTCAGGACAGTACAGAGTGTGAGAGACAAGTCGCCTGTAGTTACTGGTGCCTGTAGTTACTGGTGCCTGTAGTTACTGGTGCCTGTAGTTACTGGTGCCTGTAGTTACTGGTGCCTGTAGTTACTGGTGCTTGTCGTTACTGGTGCCTGTCGTTACTGGTGCCTGTCGTTACTGGTGCCTGTCGTTACTGGTGCCTGCTAAACACATACAGATATATTCAACCTTCTCAGAGGACAACGTCCAGAATGCAGTTCTAAACACATAATTTTAAAATGATCTTGTCGGCTGTCAGCACGGTTCTATCAGTCTGCTTCCTTACTTGAGTCAGGCTCAGTGTCCTTCATGGACACCTGTATGGAACCCTGTGCTAATTTGAATAGACGTTCTACCATTCAGTGTTTGTGAGCTCCTTCTTGCTATTGGCTTGCTATGCTGTCTCTAGTTTGAGCCTTCTGTCCCGATTGGATGAGAACAAACACGTCCCGCCCCCTCCCTGACAATCATTTGGCGGCTTTGTGTTCACATATTTTCCCTCTAGTTATTGTATTACCGGCTTTACCGGTTATATTTTCTCTTTCACTTTTACACAGCCACTCAATGTTTTGTCTTATGGTAGATATTCCATACACCAATCTCTTTTAGGTATGCCAGTCATGCTCTGGTTCACTGTTTCAGTGTATTGGTTTATTAATTAAAAGAAAAACAACAGGAATGCTGTGATACAACTATCGATCTTTAGCAAATTTGAAATCATATACATTAGAACCTGCCCTGTGAATATTACAGTGAAAAACCAAACCCATTTACCCGTCCTGAATTTGTCTTTCAGACGCGTATCGCTGACTGGCGGGAAGGAGCTCTGAATGGGATCTATCTCCGGCGCAGGCTGCAGGAAGCCGCCGAGCACATAAAACATTATGAACTAAACGCCGCCCCTAAAGGCTGGTCCTGCCACTGGGACAGGTACGCGCTCCTTACCTTTAACATCTCTAATCACCCCCTCCAATCCCCCCGTGTGACCATGACTCCCCTCAGAACTGGGGTGGTCACTTTTTTTAACCTGACATGGGGGGAGATCTTAACCGATCCCAGTGGATGACATGACACGGAGACAGACCCCGAAGGTTTCTGTGGCGCCATGCCGACACTGCTCTCACTGCCGGTGGTGATACGGGGGCGGCCGTACAGGCCAGCCTAGTCCCCTAACACCTCACCAGGACACCCCTGTCCAGTTCGCCCAGAGCCCGCACTGGGGCTCGTGTGTCTTTTGGGTGGTGGGCCTCTGTAGACTGTTTCGGGGTCTGGTCAGTCGGTGTGTTATGGTAGCTAGGAAGTTGGTGGTGCGCGGGAGCTTTGCACTTTACAGGACTACATCTCCCAGAATGCATTGCTGGGCGAAATGAGTGACACAGAATGCTGCCCTGGACACACACACACAACGTCAGTTAAAGCGAAGACGGAGCGCTGACGAGGACCCGGCAGGTCAGACCAACTCTATTTCATATGTTTCCTGTTTATACTTTTAATTCCTTGAGTGATTGTAAATTGATAGACATTTCTGAGAAAAAAAATGCAAGAAAATTTCTATACCGAGTGCTTGTGTGTTTTTCCTGCTTTTGGTTGTTGAGTTGATGATGACGATGCTGTCTCGCTCTGGCATCTATCTGTTTGGGGGGGAACGGTTGTCTGTGTGAGTATGTTGTGACAACCTTCATCTGGGTCAATTCTCTGATCCTCTGAACGCTGCTTTGATCATCAACTTTGCAGGACCCGATCAGGACCCATGATTTTTTTTTTGGTTTGTTGATTTGGTTTTGAGCAAGTTAAGGTGGGTTCCCAATCTAATCTGGCCCTTCTCCTGGATGGCTAACCTGGCTGTCCAGCCCAACATTCCCTAACTTGTCCTCTAGGGGGCAGTCCCATTCCCATACTATCCTCATCCAGGGAATACTGTGACTCAGTCAGTTATTAGGCCAGCTGCTGAGACGTTGCCTTGTATCTCTGTTCTCCCCCTTCTAGAGAGCACAGGAGGTATTTCTATACCAACGACCGCACCAGCGCCTCCCAGTGGGACTACCCAGAGGAGGAGGAAGACGAGGAGGGACCAACGACCGCTGTGTCAGTAGAGGGGGAACCCCAACCTCCACCCTTACCCGCCGGCGGCCTGGCAGGAGCAGGTCAGTCAACAAAATCCCAATACTGTTCCCCGGAGTCCGTTCTCTGTTTCTGCCAGTCTTGATAAATCCTGTGGCCAAAAAATCGCTAGTTAAATGGTGAAAACAATTGCAGATCGATACTTGACAGTGTCTGCAGACATGTTTATTCTAATAAAAGTTGGTTTCAGGGTTCATCTTAATACCTCTGACCGGTGAGACCATCATGGCTCACCCAAGCATTTCTGACTGTTTTGCAGGAGCTTCTGTCTTGGCACCCGTCGCCTCCCCCCAGCCTGGCTTGCCGTCCTATTGGTCAGTGCCACAACCCCCTCTCCCCCTGACCAGCCGCCTCCCCCCTCCGACGTCCCCCCGCCTCCCCCACCACCCCCAGAGTCCCCGCCCCCGCCTCCACCTCTTCCTCTGGATGACGATGGAGAGATCGAGGAGGTTGACATGGAGATGGAGGAAGATGATGAAACTGAGCCTCCAGCACCTGGAACAGAGCCTCCTCTGCCTCCGGGAATTGTGGGACTGAAGGTATGGGAGTTGTCTGATCTCAGTAGTCAGGTGAATGAACACACTGTCTGACAGCCTTAACACATTTATTTCAGTGCCTCTCATGTAAACGACAGCCTCTCAGACATCTTTCACTGACCTGTACTCATCCGCAGTTGTTACAGATCAGCTGTTTTCCAGTGGGAAATGCGTGTGGCAAGCTTCTGAATATCGGCTTATCAGTGTTCAGTTCCACAACTAGGTTTTTCCAGTGTTCACGTCCCTGACTGGTTTTCTCTCCACAGGCTGTGGAGTCCACGACCTCACTTGGTAAGGGTCAGAAACGCAAAGCTTCAGGAACCGGTCACCTGACTAAGGCTGTAACCATCGGCAGTAACGCCATCCTCTACACACAAACCTCTGCCACGGCAGGTAGGGACCCATGTCCTCAGTTTGTCTCTGTGTGTGCCAAGATGAATAAGCATGAACAAACCATGACAACTCCCCCTTTGTCTTTATGTGCGGGTGTGGCTGTTTATTTATGAGATCACTTATAACCTTGTGACTACTTCCTGTGTCCTCAGTCCCTGTGATGTCAGCAGCTGCCTACTGGGGTGTGTCCGCTGTAGCTCCACCTCCACTGCCATGTCAGCCTGCTGCTCCACCTCTCCCTCCTCCCCCTGCCCTCCCCCCAGTACCCCCCGCTCAGACTCCTGTTGCCATGGAGCTCACTGGGCTAATGGCACTACCCACGGATAAGACCAAGAAACTTAAGAAGGATAAGGTGGGTGTCTTTATTGGACGATGGCGTCTGTTCTCTCTAGTGATGTGAAGTGTGCGTCTGTATAACATCTAGTGAGAGAACAGAAAGTCCTATCTGTTTTCATGTGTTGTTTTCTCATATAAAACTTCTGCTAACTGACTCAAACCGCTGCAAAGCTCTAAAATGACCCCCTCCATCACTCCCCTTTTTCCCCCCCGTTTGTTTGTCTTAATCTCCGTTTGCGGTGTCCAGTCGAAGAAGAGCAAGACGAAGATGCCATCCCTGGTGAAGAAGTGGCAGAGCATCCAGAAGGAACTAGATGAAGAGGAGAAGTCTAGCTCCAGTGATGAGGACCGGGACCAGCTCAACAAGAGGAGCATTGAGGAGTGGAAACAACAGCAGCTACTCACGTAAGGGTTCCTTATTTACAGGAAACACCTGGGAGGGATTTGATGTCACACTGTACAACTATAGGGACATTACATATGAAAAGACAAAATGTTTAGTTGGTATTTGGGACGTGACCGAATATTGTAGCATGCATTTTTAGGGTGAGAGCTACACTAAATGCATCGTGAGGCATAAAAAGCTAACTGGGGA
Organism: Dallia pectoralis; assembly: GCA_029465975.1. Taxonomy (NCBI): domain Eukaryota; kingdom Metazoa; phylum Chordata; class Actinopteri; order Esociformes; family Umbridae; genus Dallia; species Dallia pectoralis. The sequence goes on along the minus strand of CM055745.1, from coordinate 9,193,579 downwards.
AAAATAATATAAATAGAATAAATGATTACAGGTTAGAACATGTGAAACACTCAGTTTATGCAGGTGATTGTGCATCCAGACATAGAGTGTACAGTATTTCATATAGGCACTAGTGATTACTGACAGTGTTTGTGTTTGGTTTCTTATGGAGGCAGCACTAGTGATTACTGACAGTGTTTGTGTTTGGTACATTTGGTTTCTTATGGAGGCAGCACTAGTGATTACTGACAGTGTTTGTGTTTGGTACATTTGGTTTCTTATGGAGGCAGCACTAGTGATTACTGACAGTGTTTGTGTTTGGTACATTTGGTTTCTTATGGAGGCAGCACTAGTGATTACTGACAGTGTTTGTGTTTGGTACATTTGGTTTCTTATGGAGGCAGCACTAGTGATTACTGACAGTGTTTGTGTTTGGTACATCTGGTTTCTTATGGAGGCAGCACTAGTGATTACTGACAGTGTTTGTGTTTGGTACATTTTGGTTTCTTATGGAGGCAGCACTAGTGATTACTGACAGTGTTTGTGTTTGGTACATCTGGTTTCTTATGGAGGCAGCACTAGTGATTACTGACAGTGTTTGTGTTTGGTACATTTTGGTTTCTTATAAAGGCAGCACTACTGTAAACTTGTTTCTTACTGCTTCATCTCTTGGGTTGCAGGGGAAAAGCTGGAAAAAATGCAAACTTTGAGGCTTTACCTGATAACTGGCGAGAGAGGCTGTTGAAAAAGAGGAAGATGATGAAGAGCACGTAACACACACACACACACACACACTCCCCTCCACACACACACACACACTCCCATCCACAGACACTGACAAAAACAACATAAACCTGACACCAAACGCTGGATGAGAATCAGTGGACTGTGCACTTTTTTTGTGCTTTCACTGTCATTTTGAAGCAGTTTGGGAACCCCTCACGTCTGTCTCTACAACATCATTGGATGGATTTGAATGTTTTTTCTTATTTGTATTGGCTGTAAAGCCAATCGGTATTTTACATGTTAATCTAGATTCCCCTACCAAGGTCCCTTCATGTTTAAAGCATCTATGCCATTTTCTGTGAAACGTTTGGCACTGCTAAGAAAGCTGGAGTTTCTGAACTCTGGTTTATTGTGGGGAACAACTCATGTTTGTATGTTATGTTGATTTAACTTCCCTATTTCCTGGTGTCCGTTTCATAAACTATGATGAATAACATATTTCCAATAGCTCTGGTCTGTATTGTTTATTTATTTTTTGTAGCAATGTGTTTTTCTCCCCCAATTCTGACCATTTTCCATGTATTACAGTGAAGAGGTACTTTTCTATTCTTGTATAGTTTACTATAGTAACAGTTTGATCACCATTTTAATTTGTGGTACACTCAACTTATCCAGTCATAGAATCAAGTAACCTGTTCATAGTCAATATGAATGCTGAATAGTGGAATCTATATTGCAGCACATTTTTTCCAATTATAGATGGAAGGTTGGAACTGATCAGCATTCAGTTCTCGTTCTGGGCGATGACTCAATTCATTTCAAACGAGCAGCTTGTCACTGGCAGTTTTGTTTAGAATGTGTGTAAACAACTGTGATTTTTAGTGTAAAATAATACAGGTTTATTGGCCAATCAGCTCTTGAATATGTTCACTGATGTGCCAAAATATTATGACCACCCGTCTAATATGCTTTTGGTCTTCTGCGTGACCCTGCCGAAGCGTAGATTCTACAAGACCACTGAAGGTGTCGTGTGGTATCTGGTACCAAGACGTTAGCAGCAGATCCTTTCAGTCCTGTAGAATGTGAGGTGGTGTTCTGGGAATTTGGAGATCACATCAACACTTTGAGGTCATGTTCCTCAAACCACTCCTGAACAATGTGTGCTGTGAGGCAGTGTAGGGCATTATCCTGCTGAAGGGAGGCCACTGTCATCTGGGAATGCGACTGTCACCTGCCTATACCACTGCCAGGAAGGAGTGTTCCAGGGGTCGGTTCTCTGTACGTCGCTTAATACATCCGAGATCAAATGACACATTCAAGATGACATCATCCGGCTACTCATCATCCGTCTAATTCGGTTCTCTGAACACACCTGCTGTTTACGATGAGTATAGCTGGACTGAGTCATCTGAGATAAATGCGCGTCCATGCGTTCGTTTAAAAGGCGACATGTATCGATAGTAGAAACCTTGATCAGCGACACTCCTATTGGCTACTCATCATGTCCAAAGATCACGCCCACCTTTTCTACTCAGCAGAGCAAGAGATATTGATGGCAGGTTATGCGGAACTTGAATGTTTAATTAAAACGCAAGGAAACACTGCAAAGTCTGCACAAGCCAGGAGTGTGCTGGCAAAAAGTAGCAGACAAATTAAATGTGTTAGTGGTCATCATGTTATGGTTCTATAAATTGTTACGGTATTGTATTTTAATAATGTCATAATTTAATTTCATATTTTCTAAATGTCAGAGCCACCACAGGACCGAGTAGAACATGGAAACAAGTAAAAGTGAAATACAAGAACATTCTACAAAATTACTATATATTGTACTATATTGTTCTCAGTCACCTTTTAAAACTCATGTAAATGCATGTGTTTGTCTGTTCATAACAGCAAACAAGAAAAAGGCTGAGCAGAAAACAACAGGTGTTGGTCTTGCACCCGCATGTTACACCCCTGCAGAAGAGCTGGTCCTTGGGTTAAATAAGAACCGACCCATTGTGGAGGGCATCCCTGGGGGCAGCTCTTCCTTAGACCAACAGCCAGGAATCAGTAGCAGCAACACCTTCATTACTGGTAAATTAAATTACCAAACTGTAAAGTTATTTGTTGCTGCATTAAATTAAGTAGACATATAATCCAAATGACTGGTACAGTAATGTCAACTGTTACACATTGAGTGATGATAAATTGCTTTGACTTCTGAACGTCAAAACTGTGTAGGAATGTAAAAATATGTTGCCATTAGTTATTGACCACGCTTTTCCCCTAGTTTTTCTGCATCTCCAATAATGTAAAGGAACGAGCCACTCGCAAAGAATATTAATTAACCCTAACCTTAAGGTTATGCAAGCGGTGTGTGCCGTTGTTAAAGCCTTACTCCGAAGAGTCGAACATCTAATGTGTGGATACAGCAAATTGATCATGTGTTTGACATCCTAACGGGAAAACCGAGTTTCGCTCTGCGATAAAGGGTCTTGTCTATCTCACAATACGGAATTATTTCGAAAAAGCTCAGCGAATTGTTCTTCTCGTATACGGACAGGACATGGCTGTGAATGACTTCCCACGTCACATCCGCCTATTAAGCAGCCATCTAATGGTGTTAACATGAAATAAGCCTGCTCCCGAGCAGGTTCAAGCTTACGCACCTGTTGCTATGACTACAAGTACAGGATGAGCTTCAGAGAACCGAACTATCCAGGATTATGCCAAATCGACAACAATCAAATCCGGCTAACTGAGTTAGTGACGTACGGAGAACGGACCCCTGGGGCCTCATTTATCAAACTTTGCGTAGGATTTGCGTCAGAAGTGGCGTACGGACGAAACGTAGGATGTACGTACGGACAAAAATATTGGGATTTATCAAACCGTGCGCACGCACGTCCTACGCCGTTTTAGCTTAATAAACCACAATGAACTCTAAATGTGGCGCAGCTTTTGCGGCTTCATGTCACGCCCATATTTGCCCATAATTCGTCAAAGAAACGCCCTGAATTAATATTTATTGATTGAAACGTCATGACAAACTGGGAGGAAACCCGGAAAAGTAACGTTACTTAATGTGAAGTTTCCAGTTGGGGAGGTGGATATTGCGCTTTTTGGTTTGCCTGTTCACCCGCAGTGACACTTTATGTAATTACAAGACAAACCCTTTATACATACTAACACATCTGACATAACCCGGATAACGGTTGGCTGAGATATGTGTTGCACCTTTCAAAATATGGGTTAAGACATGCGATGAAACACATTTAAAATAGAACCAACAAAAGGCACATACATGAACACCACATCTATATGCCTACTATGGAATACACTTTCCCCAGTGGATATATATATATATCCATATCCCCATCTATATATATATCCATCTATATATATATTCATTTATCCATCTATATATCCATCTATATATATATATATATATATCCATCTATCCGCTCCTTCAGACGGAGACGTCGACAAGAATATCAGTTTTATACACGATTTTGTTCTGTTCGCCGTATTTGTGAGGATGAATTGCACAACATGACAATATAATTACACAACATATTTGAGTTATTTTTTGGGAATAAATATTCATTTTAATTGACGTTATATGTTGTTTTATATATATATGTTGTTTTATATATATATTGATTTGTTTTGGCAGATCGATCAAACAGGTGTTTGTGTAGGCTGTTAATTGTAAGAATGGCTTCGTGAATTCTTAATATTATTAATGACAGGAGATATTTCCATTTATTTTACACAATGGTCTACATTTTAACACAGTTTCATGTATTTCATCCATCTGCCGACGATGTCGCCATTTCTCATTTCATCCGTTTCTGTGCGTACGCATGGGTCAGAGCTTGCGTGGAGGACCGCACATTTTCACGTCAAGTTTGCTTTTGATAAATCCCAACTATTGCGTTGAGAGCGGCGTACGCATTCTTTTGTGCGTACGCAGCGTTGATAAATGAGGCCCCTGGGGCCTCATGTACAAAGACTTGCGTTGAATTCATACTAAATAATTGCGTACGGACAAAGCTATCAATGTGCGTACGCACCAAAAAATCCAGATGTATGAATCTCTGCGTACGCAGCATTCCACATACATTCTGTTTGTACATCCCAACTAACGCGAAATTGAGCGCACATGCACGAGCTCAACACCACACCCTGTCTCCTCCCTCAATTAAATTATTTGAAATATGGTAATTAGTCCAATTTGGCAAAATACACATGCAAGAACATGGCTAAAGCAAGCAAGAAACGAAATTTCACTGAAAACGAATTAGAAGTGCTACTATCAGAGGTAGAAACAAGAAAAAATATTATATTTGGCAATTTGTCATCTGGAATTAATAACAAAAGAAAGAAAAGAGTGGGCGAGTTTGTCTGATGCCGTCAACGCGGTGGGATCTGAGAGTCGCACCGTAAATGACATGAAGAAGAAATGGTCAGACATAAAGGTGGAAGTTAAGCGGAGAACTGCTGCGCACCGACAAAGTGTGGGCAGAACAGGCGGTGGTACAGGGACCGATGAACTTGCACCCTTTGATCAGAGAGTTGCCTCTATTGTAGGAGACACGTTAATCTCTGGAATCGTATCCGCTGATGTAGGAGACTCGGATACACTACAGGACTGCCAGCAAGGTAACTCAAATTAATTTCCTTAACTTTGAAACATATAGCCTACCAGCCACCGTTTAATTTGAACATCCATGCAATGTAGTAAAAAGTACACCAGAGATTTCACGTATCCACAGCTTTTATTGCAAATGCGTGTACCCATTAATAAGGAACAGACTCGAATGACTGTTAACATGTCCCTGTGTTTATTTGGACTTAGGAACCGCAGGAACGTCCACTGCCACGCACTCAGAGTCCGCACCACCCGAGCAGCCAGAGCCCATTCAGTCCAGCGTCTCCGGTGTCTCTAATGTTCCCCCAGTGCTGAAGCCCGTCCATCTGGCTGCGTCTTGACGCATGCTGTTCTGGAGTCACAACAGCAAATTGTTAGGGCCATTGGAGAAATGAACAGTCACCTTATAAATGTCACTGACGCACTCACAGAAATAAGCCATTCATTAAAAGAATTGGTCAGAAAATGAGCTTTGTGTCTGAGTACCATTTATATTGTCGCAATTACACGTTGACGCGCCTGAATGGCTTGTTGATTGTGCTGTACATATACTGGTCCTGGGTCAGGGCCATCTGGCGGTGCCCCCACCTCACCAAGGGGTATGCCATGCCTGTGCGCGACATTGTGCAGCACTCCACAGGCCAGTATGATGCGGCAAACCTTGTCAGGGCGGTATAACAGCATCCCCCCGGTCCTGTCAAGGCAGCGCCACCGACATTTCAGCTGCCCAATCGCCCGCTCCACAACTGACCGAGTGCGAGAATGGGCATCATTGTATCTGCGCTCTCGGTCAGTTTGTGGGTTGTTGAGGGGGGGTTAACAGCCACGTCTTGAGAGGATAACCACTGTCTCCTGATGGGCAGTTGAATAATTACAGACACCAAAATTAAACTTTTACATAGAACCATATATTTAAATGCATAACTTACCAAGTACCCATCGCGCACCCTGCCAGCTTGGAGTCTCATCCCAACCATGCTGTTTGTAAGGATATATGAATCATGGGTTGACCCAGGCCACCTTGCCACAATATTTGTTAGGCGCATTTGTGCATCACATATATTCTGCACAGTTATTGAATGAAAATGTTTCCGATTCACATATGCAAATTCTTCTTCAGGTGGCGCCTTTATAGCGATATGTGTGCCGTCGATCGCTCCGATTACATTAGGAAAACCGGCAATCGCTGCAAATTGCGCTTTGATGTTTGGCTGGTCACCGGCATCGTATGGGAACGTTATATACCGGGTAGACAAGCGGATGATGCCGTCCCATACAGGCATTGCACGGCTCAAACCCGACTGGCTTATTCCTGAGCGGTCTGCCAGTTCTCTTTGGAAAGAACCGGTTGCCAGGAAACCAAGTGTAGTAAGCACCTGTAAAGGAACGGGTAATGCGTGGCTCCTCACTGTCTGTCTTTCCAAATTCGGACCCAACTCAGCGCAGAGCTCCAAGAGTAGAGCCCTTGGAAATCTGAAACGGCTGATAAGCCAGTCATCATCGTGGGCCAGAAAATCAATGTGGTCCCTAAAAACTCGTTCTCTCCGGATATGTCCATTGAAAATGTCCTCTAATAAAGCCAACGCTGCCATTGCTAGACGGGTTGTATCAATTTGCACATCCTTTATATATGTTACTGAATTGCATAATTAATAGAATATTGTAATTAGACTCATGTGACAATAATATAGCAAATAATTAATCAATTGCTAATTATAAGCAATATCTGACAGGTGCAATAGAACAATTCGTAGTGTAATGTTAGCCACTTCACTTTATTGCCTCTATGAGTCGCCAACTGGCGGAAATCACGAAAAATGTACGTACGCCAGGCATGAAGTTCACGTGGAAGAACGCACATTCTTACGTTAATTTCACTGTTAGTACATCTGACCGTGAACGTGAAAGCTGGCGTACGCCGAGTTTTCGTGCGTACGCAAGATTGATACATGAGGCCCCTGGTCTCCAGCAGGCCCGGAGTGGCAATCGGGAGAATCTGGAATTTTCCCGGTGGGCCGCAGGCTGTTGGGTCGTTGGCGAGGGAAGGGAACGCAATTTTATCATCGGTTTACTTGCCTCAGTGTGGAGTTGGCCTCAGTGAGTAATTAGTGCAACTCTCTTTTTTACGCATGCGTTGCTAGATGGGCTGGCTAGCCCTCCGCCCTCAACATCCCTAATTGGTTGGTTTATATCGATCCGTTCGAACGTTAATCGCTCTGCACTTTAGTTTAAATTAGTCTAAATAATCTAAACGATGGAAAGTAAGAATAGAAAAGAAGGAGCAGAAATGGCTAGGTGGAAAAAAAGAAAGGCATTAGAAAATGACGCGACCCAATGTGCCAAGTTAACAGATCTATTTGGTGGAAATACCAGCCCACAGCCAGCGATGCAAAGCCCACCTACAAAAGACTGCATTGCTGAGACAGGTAGTAGCAGGGTAGACCTATAATATGGCAATAGCTTAAACTTGACCATTTATCCGTGACTATTAAGTAAACCGTACAATTTGTTACTAAAATTAACGTGAGCTTAGCTAGAATTTGTTTGGCACGCAAATCATTGCACGTCCTGGTTTTGTCTAGCCCTAAAAAGTGGTTTTCCGTAGAGTTGCACTTAAGTCATTAATACATTGACCTGTGACTTGCGATCTGTTCAAAATACTTGACACTCGACTTGCACTTGCATGCGTTGACTTTGGACTTGACTTGGACTTGCATGCAGTGACTTGATACTTGACTTGGACTTGTGATGACTTAAAGCCAACTTTGATTGGTGCCAACCATTCTATATATAATTAACTTATAAAGTATTCGTTAAGCAAAAGGGTAAAGGTAATTGGTCAAGGCTGTATGTGGTATCTAATAGTATTATACCACTCCTATTTAAGTGACACAGCAGGATCAGCCGTTTAGCCAATTAATTGATGAAGTACCAGGACCCAGCCATAAGCTGAGAAGCAGCTCTACTGTTGACAGTGCAGGCGTGTGCAAAATCTATTAAAGTCCTAATATCAACACTATTTATTAGATATTACTAGCCTACTGTGATTTCAAATTGTTTATACATTTTACCAAATATATAATTAGGATTATATGTCCATTTTTGAATAGCTTGAGCCCTCCCAAAGTGGTGTTATTTGTATTTATTGATATTCACATTTAAAATGGAGCTTTCCGTTATAGGATATTCTTAGGAAATGACTTCCATTGCATGTTATTACAAAACATACTTTAAGCGAGTTTACGCTTTATATTGAACAGCTTTCTTTTGTTTGTATTTATTGATATTTGTCAAATAAAATGTTTGCAAAGATAGGAGAAAGAAAATGCCCCTTGATGGAGAAAAAATATGTTATTGATCATTTATTGTCTTATTCTGTCCTGAAAGACAATGGCTTGATTAAGACAGACATCCCTGCCAAAGTCTTAAATCCATTTTTTTTGTAAACAAGTTGTTTCTGCCAATCCTCTTGTCTAGAGCTTTCCATTAAATAGTCATTTAATTTAATTTTTTTAATTCAAAAACATATACACAGACTCCACGATATCAATTAGTTCAACAATTATATTTATTTGCTGTTCTAACTTTAGTTGTTATTGCGATTGCTTACTTACTATTTAACTTAATATTTGTTGATTGTGAAAAAGATGCACAATATATTTTCTCAACCATCCAGTATTAAGTTTTTATGTCTGATTTTAAGATTTGATAGATTAAAGGTACATTTAATACACATTTTTGTATGTATGATATATTAGTTGTGAAGATACGTGTACAGTTTCTTGTTCCTTAGAGATAATGAAAACACTGCAGGATGTCATCTCTCACCTCATCTCATCTTCAACCGCTTATCCGGGGTCGGGTCGCGGGGGTAGCAGCTCTAGCAGGGGACCCCAAACTTCCCTTTCCCGGGCAACATTAGCCAGCTCTGACTGGGGAATCCCGAGGCGTTCCCAGGCCAGTGTGGAGATATAATCTCTCCACCTAGTCCTGGGTCTTCCCCGAGGTCTCCTCCCAGCTGGATGTGCCTGGAACACCTCTCTAGGGAGGCGCCCAGGTGGCATTCGTACTAGATGCCCGAACCACCTCAACTGACTCCTTTCTACGCAAAAACCCATTTCGGCCGCTTGTACCCGCGATCTCGTTCTTTCGGTCATGACCCAGCTTTCATGACCATAGGTGAGAGTAGGAACAAAGATTGACCGGTAGATCGAGAGCTTTGCCTTCCTTTTCGTCACAACGGTGCGGTGAAGCGAATGCAACACCGCCCCAGCTGCTTCGATCCTCCGACCAATCTCCTGCTCCATTGTTCCCTCACACGCGAACAAGACCCCGAGGTACTTGAACTCCTTCACTTGGAGTAAGGACTCATTCCCTACCCGGAGTAGGCACTCCACCGGTTTCCTGCTGAGAGTCATGGCCTCAGATTTAGAGGTGCTAACCCTCATCCCAGCCGCTTCACACTCGGCTGCGAACCGATCCAGTGAGTGCTGAAGGTCACCGACCGATGAGGCCATCAGGACCACATCATCCGCAAAAAGCAGTGATGTGACCATCAGCCCACCGAACGGAAACCCCTCCCCCCCACGACTACGCCTTGATATCCTGTCCATGAATATTACAAACAGAATTGGTGACAAAGCGCAGCCCTGGCGGAGGCCAACCCCCACCGGGAACGAATCCGACTTAATGCCGAGAACACGGACACAGCTCATGCTTTGAGAGTACAGCGATTGGATGGCCCTGAGAAGAGACCCCCTCACCCCATACTCCCGCAGCACCTCCCACAAAATATCCCGGGGTACCCGGTCATACGCCTTCTCCAGATCCACAAAACACATGTAGACTGGATGGGCATACTCCCAGGCCCCCTCCAGGATCCTTGCAAGAGTAAAGAGCTGGTCCGTGGTTCCCCGGCCAGGACGAAAACCGCATTGTTCCTCTTCAATCTGAGGTTCGAACCCTCCTTTCCAGCACTTTGGAGTACACTTTACCAGGGAGGCTGAGGAGTGTGATGCCTCTGTAATTGGCACACACTCTCTGGTCCCCCTTTTTGAAGAGGGGAACCACCACCCCGGTCTGCCACTCCTCTGGCACTGTCCCAGACTTCCATGCAATGTTGAAGAGGCGTGTCAACCAAGACAGCCCTTTCCCCACCCAAAGCTTTTAGCATTTCTGGACGAATCTCATCAGTCCCTGGGGCTTTGCCACTGTGGAGTTGTTTGACTACCTCAGCGACTTCCCCCAGTGACACTGCAGGATGTAGAATCAAATGAAGCCACATTTCTAATGTTTATTAATTTAATCAAACAGATATATTACATCTATTCTAGTATGTTCCATCTCTCCCCGGGCTGGCAGATCATTGTTCTCTGTATGAATAATATGGCTGTGGGGAGCCAAGACACATTTTTCTTTAGGAAGAGTTTACAATTTGTTAAAAACATTTATTAGCAGTCTAATATTAGTGTTATGTCAGGTTTCTGTTTAGGTTTGTGAATCAGGGGGAATGGGAGCACAGACAATACCCCATCCTGTAGTATTTGGCAAACCCAATGAAGCGCTGTACCCCCTCCTGTAGTATTTGGCAAACCCAATGAAGCGCTGTACCCCCTCCTGTAGTATTTGACAAACCCAATGAAGCGCTGTACCCCCTCCTGTAGTATTTGACAAAACTAATGAAGCGCTGTACCCCCTCCTGTAGTATTTGACAAACCCAATGAAGCACTGTACCCCATCCTGTAGTATTTGACAACTAATGAAGCGCTGTACCCCCTCCTGTAGTATTTGACAAACCCAATGAAGCACTGTACCCCCTCCTGTAGTATTTGACAAACCCAATGAAGCGCTGTACCCCCTCCTGTAGTATTTGACAAAACTAATGAAGCGCTGTACCCCCTCCTGTAGTATTTGACAAACCCAATGAAGCACTGTACCCCATCCTGTAGTATTTGGCAAACCCAATGAAGCACTGTACCCCATCCTGTAGTATTTGACAAACCCAATGAAGCGCTGTACCCCCTTAACTGTAGTGGGATTTGGCCAATTATGCACAACTGAAATACAATCCATCTCCACTTCCAAGGTGGTAATGTGGTATCCCAGAAAGGAGACAGACTTTTGGTAGAACTGACATTTCTCAACTTTTATGCAATGTCTCAAAAATGCAATTGTTCAGAATAGGTGGAATTTACAAATACATGACTTTGACATTAATGAGCTGCAGTGACTGAGATGGAATGTCATTTAGTTCTACCTACTGGTATTTTATGTAATACCTGTTTGGGGGAGGGGACAGGTAGCACAGGTGAAACCAAAAGTTAAATACCTGTTCAGTATCCATGTTTTTCCGACGGAGAGGTTCAATGTTTTATTTTTTAATGAAATTGATAAACCAAATTATTGCATTATCTGAAAAACAAAGCAGAGAGAACAACAACTTGGCGTAAGTAAATATCAGTGTTAAAGTAAGTGCTGTTACTTCAGTTAATTTAGTCAGTCCATATTCTCAAAGAGGAAATTAATTAATCAGTACATTATAGGTAAATGGAAGTTAAAGCGAAAATCCTTGTTTATTAATTGTTATGTCCTTGATCAAAGATGTGTCATTATTCAGTTTGTTTCTAATCCAGACATTGTGTCTTCTAGTCTTTACAGTATAATTATTGATCCAAAGTTTGTGTTTTTCTCCATTATGTGTTTACAGGTCTAAGCAAACAGAGAGAACAGGGCTACTTCCTTTAAAATGAGTCTTACTGGGGGGAGAGAAGACAGGGCCACTGCCTCTGAAATCAGTCTCTCTGGGGAACATGACACCACAGCTAAAAGGTGACGTTATCTTATTTTTATTTTATATGTTTCATCTGAGTTCAGAGTAGAATAGTGACTGAATATTTCCCTCTGTTGTGTTGAAGCCCAATCCAGCTGGATAAACCAGTCTCTCCTG
>CM055745.1:9142593-9180789 GCA_029465975.1 Dallia pectoralis | reverse complement strand
AGAAGTGAAGACATAGAATACCCTATACTTAAATCACCATTTTCCTTCTGACAACCAACACAGTTTTCAAAGACAGACATACATATAATGGGGTCAGCCCTCACTAAGATGTGTTTTTGTCTTCTTACTGTATTGCTCAGATGTGTTTGGACGCTTCTTGCTAAGACTTCCTGCTGAAAAGTTTCCTTAAGATAAGAGTTTTCTGAGAGGATCTCTTTAGATTATGAATGATGTCTAGGTATTAATGCAATTGCGTGTAGGTGTGTAAACACTGAATATTACTTGGGTTTAAGATCAAAAGATGAGTGACAAAGTTCAGACTTCAGCTTTATTTCCTGGTATTTGCTATTATTCCAGATGTGTTAACAGTCATCTTTTGGCAAATAACATTTGGTGGCATATCCCTTGCTTGCAATAACTGCCCCAAGCCTGCGACTATCGACATAACTGTTGCATTCTCATCTGTGATGCCATCTTGCCAAGGCCTGCTCGGTGCTCTCCTCAGTCTCCTTCTTAAGGTGGTGAAACACTTCATTGGGTTAAGACTTCACAGTTGCACCTTCCATCTTCGCTGATGAAAGTCCTTTTGTGCTTGGCAGTGTGCTTGTCATTGTCCTGCTGCATGATAACTTCCTCCCGATTATTCAATGCATATTTCTCCTCAGAATTGGCTGAATTATTCTGCTGCTGTCATCAGTTACATCATCAATAATATCAATGAGCTCAAACCCAGAAGCAGCCATGCACGCCTGGTTACCTCCACCATGCTTCAGACGCTTGTATGCTTCGGATCATAAGCAGTTCCTCTTCTCCGCCACTTGTCTTCCATCACTCTGCAGACATCTTGCCCATCAGTCCATAAGATTGTGTTCCAGAACCCATGCTCATCTCTGTATTTCTTTGCAAATTCCATTCGTCTTCCGATTTCTTACTGCTGATGAGTTTCAGCATCTGTGGCGTGGCTCTATATTTTTTCCGAGTTCGAACAGTGGATTGTGACGCATCTCAAACAGGTCAGCAGATGTCACTTGCTTTTGGGGTTTTTTTCAGCTCTCACATTTGAACATCAACTGCCAGCCTTTTCTGCTGCCTGTTCGACATCTGTTAAGCTCAGTACACCAATATTTTCTTTGAGGAGATCTTAAACAGTTGCGCTTGTTGGTGCCCAATGCTCCACGATTCACTTCCCTTTCTTCTTCAGCTTGTCGGCTTGCTTTCTCCCACAGACGCTTTCCTCTGGTACTCATGTTGTTCTCCTTTCTTTAACAGGAATGCATAGTTTGAATCATGATGAAAACTTAGACTAGTCATGCAGAGCCATCAGGCTTGACAATCACCCAACACTCTGGCAACAAGAACACCTGCCAGTCACATACCACGTGAAAATGGGTGGTTCAATGCAAGGGCGGTATGTCGAGCTGTTTAATACCCAGACAATACCAGAAATAAAAGCCGAAATCCCTGAACTTTCTTTGTCTTCATAATCATCTTCTGATCTTTCAAACCCAAATTTCTTCAGTGAACACAACAAATATATATATATATGCTCTGTATATATATGTGTGTGTGTGTATATATATATATATATATATATGTATATATATATATATATGTGTGTATAAAATGTGTGTATATGTATATATATGTGTGTATATATGTGTGTATATATGTATGTGTGTATGTGTGTATATATATGTGTGTGTGCATATATATATGTGTGCATATACATATATGTGTGCATATGAAATATACATAGTGTGTGTGTATATATATGTGTGTGTGTATACATATATATATGTGTGTGTGTGCATACATATATATGTGTGTGTGTGTGCGTGTGTATACATATATATATGTGCATATATGTGTGTATATTCAAGGCAATGTTTTTGCTAAACCACACATCTAAAATATTGTGCCGTGATCGAAATTGAAAAAGGTTAGTATCATTGTAATTGCATTGAAACGCTGTAGCCTTAAAATGAATGGCGATTTGTTTTCCGAGAAGACGCTCATTATTTAGCGCCCTATAATCTCGTTTAATGACGAAAGTGTAAAAATGACAGCATCTCCGAAGTGTTTGAAGCGCAAAAACATGCTACACTGAACAGATCAAGTGAAAATACATCATTATCTCGCTTGAACGCTTGCTAACGTGCGTTGTGGTGAACAGGCGTTGTGATCGCGTGAAATGCATCTTTGACACTTGACGGTGATGAGAGAACTATTTGGTCAACAGGCTACTCAGCCATAGATTTCATTAGCCTCACACTTCGATTTTGAACGTCACAAGAACGCCAGTGCAGGCTCACGCTTGAGCCACTTGCCTTCCATGCCTTCTGACTCACCATCTGACCGGTCTCAACAGACCGAGATCACTGAAGTCCAGTCTCAATCAAGTCCAGGTTTTTATCTCATGGGGTGCTATCTTTTCCTATTTGTAGTGGAGATGAGCAGCCTCGTGGGGTCTTCTGCTGTTGGGAACACCGCCATGTGGTACCATGTAAACACACACACACACACGTACATGTAAACACACACACGTACATGTAAACACACACACACATGTACATGTGAACACACAAACACGTGCATGTGAACACACACACACACAAACACGTGCATGTGAACACACACACACACATGTGAACACACACAAACACGTACATGTACACACACACATGTACACACACACACGTACATGTACACACACACACGTACATGTAAACACACACACACACACGTACATGTGAACACACACATGTAAATGTGAACACACACACACACGTACATGTAAACACACACACGTACATGTAAACACACACACACACGTACATGTAAAACACACACACGTACATGTAAAACACACACACGTACATGTAAACACACACACACATGTACATGTGAACACACAAACACGTGCATGTGAACACACACACACACACAAACACGTGCATGTGAACACACACACACACATGTGAACACACACAAACACGTACATGTACACACACACATGCACATGTACACACACACACGTACATGTAAACACACACACACACACGTACATGTGAACACACACATGTAAATGTGAACACACACACACACGTACATGTAAACACACACACGTACATGTAAACACAAACACACACTTGTACATGTGAACACACACACACACGTACATGTGAACACACACAAACACGTACATGTAAACACACACACACGTACATTTGAACACACACACATGTACATGTAAACACACACACACACACGTACATGTAAACACACACACACACGTACATGTGAACACACACATGTACATGTAAACACACACACACACGTACATCTGAACACACACACACGTACATTTAAACTCACACACACGTACATGTAAACACACACACACGTACATGTAAACACACACACTCGTACATGTGAACACACACACACACACACACGTACATGTGCACACACACACGTACATGTAAACACACACACGTACATGTAAACACACACACGTACATGTAAACACACACACACGTACATGTAAACACACACACACGTACATGTAAACACACACACACGTACATTTGCACACACACTCGTACATGTGAACACACACAAACGTACATGTGCACACACACACGTACATGTAAGCACACACACACACGTACATGTAAACACACACACACACACATGTACATGTAAACACACACACAAACACGTACATGTAAACACACACACACACGTACATGTAAACACACACACGTACATGTAAACACACACACACACACGTAAATGTGAACACACACATGTACATGTGAACACACACGTACATGTAAACACACACACACGTACAGGTAAACACACACACACGAACATGTAAACACACACACACACTCGTACATGTGCACACACACACGTACATGTGCACACACACACGTACATGTGCACACACACACACATGTACATGTAAAACACACACACACACACACGTACATGTAAACACACACACACACGTACATGTAAACACACACACACGTACATGTGCATGAGAGTTGGAAAGTGCCACTAAGAACTAGCGAGTAGATCTAACCGTGTCATCAAACGTCTGCAAAAGCGTGTGCCAGCATTTGATTTTCAATGTAATTTAATAGCACTAACCTGACGTCACGGTCATGTCACGTTGACGGCGGAAAGGGGGAAAGTGACTTTCTCACGGCGACGTAGCGACGGCGTAAAAACATACTGTTAAGATTTGCCCAAAAAAATACATCGCCGTGGGTCAAAGTTCATCTCACATACTCCTCTACATGTAACGTGTGAACGTCGCCGTGAGTCCGGCTTCAACCTGGTTAACCACTTGTTACAACCGAAGTATGCAGCAAAGCATTTGTGAAGCCACAACACGCACAGCCTTGAGGCGGATGGGCTACAACAGCAGAAGACCCCACCGGGTACCACTCATCTCCACTACAAATAGGAAAAAGATGCTACAATTTGCACGAGATCACAAAAATTGGACAGTTGAAGACTGGACTGATTGCCTGGTCTGACGAGTCTCGAGTTCTGTTGAGACATTCAGATGGTGGAGTCAGAATTTTATGGAAGGCCAAGTGGCTCAAAACGTGACACACTTCGAGCGTTTCTTGTGGCTGATGACGTTCAAATCAAGTGTAAATTTGTGAAATACACGCGCTGAGATCGCCTGTTATTAGACGTGCGTTCTCCTCATGCCGTCCAAAGCGAGTGTCAAAAGTGCATTTCACGCGATCACAACGCCTGTTCTACAACGCACGTTGTCTAATAAGCCGTTCAAAACGAGTGTAATGATGTATTTTCACTTGATCTGTTCAAGTGTATGTACATGTTTTTTGCACTCGCTTACTTCAAGTGTAATGTCATTTTTACACTCGTCATTTACGCCTTGAATTATAGGACGCTCGTAATTGGTCGGTCTTTCTCAGACGCTCGTCGTACTTTGGCACCATTCATTTTTAAGGCTACAGCGCCTGCGTATTTTGAGAAGCTGATACAATTGTATTACCTAGCCTTTTTTTCCAATTTCAGTCACAGCATTGGACAGTTTGTGTTTTAGATTAATAATAGTTTAGCAAAAACATTTACCTTAGATATACACACACATATATATATACACACACATATATATATATATACACACACACACACACACACACATATATATATATACACACACACACATATATATATATATACACACACACACATATATATACACACACACATATATATATATATACACACATATATATATATATACACACATATATATATACACACACACATATATATATACACACACATATATATATATACACACATACATATATACACACATATATACACACACATATATATATATACATATACACACATATTTATACACACATATATATATATATATACATATATATATATATATATATATACACACACACACATATATATATACAAACATATATATATATATAAATTCCTTTGTTTTTGTTGTTCACTGAAGAAATTTGGGTTTAAGATCAAAAGATGAGTATGAGACAAAAGTTCAGAATTTCAGCTTTTATTTCCTGGTATTTACATCTAGATGTGTTAAACAACTCACGACATACCACCCTTTGTTTGAACCCACCCATTTTTCACGTGAGCAAAAGTATTGGAACATGTGACTGACAGGTGTTTCTTGTTGCCCAGGTGTTGCCTTTTAGGTTGATTGTCCAAACAATAAATAGCTCTGCATGACTAGTCTAAGTTTTCATCCTTGATTCAAACCTATCAAGACTGCATTTCCTGTTAAAGAGGAGAAACCAACATGAAGACCAGAGAGCCGTCTGTGGGAGAAAAGCAAGCCATTGTCAAGCTGAGAAAAGAAGGAAAGTCGGAGTCATTGGACAAACATTGGGCATAGCAAGCACAACAATTTGGAATGTCCTGAAAAAGAAAGAAACTATTGGTGTACTGAGTAACAGATGTCGAACAGGTCGGCCAAGGAAAACAACAGTAGTTGATGACAGAAGTATCGTGAGAGCTGTGAAGAAAACCCCAAAAACATCAGTAAGTGACATCACCAACGACCTCCACAGTGCCGGGGTGAAGGTATCACAATCCACTGTTCGAAGAAGACTCAGAGAGCAGAAATATAGAGGCCACACCACAAGATGCAAACCACTCATCAGCAGTAAGAATCGGAAGGCCAGATTGGAATTTGCAAAGAAGTACAGAGATGAGCCGCAAAAGTTCTGGAACACAATCTTATGGACTGATGAGACCAAGATTAATCTCTACCAAAGTGATGGAAAGGCCAAAGTGTGGAGAAAGAAAGGAACTGCTTATGATCCGAAGCATACAAGCTCATCTGTGAAGCATGGTGGAGGTAATGTCATGGCTTGGGCGTGCATGGCTGCTTCTGGAACAGGCTCATTGATATTTATTGATGATGTAACTGATGATGGTAGCAGCAGAATGAATTCAGCCAATTTACGGAGAAATGCATTGAAAATAATCGGGAGGAAGTTTATCATGCAGCAGGACAATGACCCAAAGCACACTGCCAACAAAACAAAGGACTTCATCAGGGGAAAAAGTGGAAGGTTTTAGACTGGCCAAGTCAATCACCTGACCTTAACCCAATAGAGCATGCATTTCACCACCTTAAGAGGAGACTGAAGGGAGAAACACCCGAAACAAACAAGAACTAAAAGAAGCTGCGGTAAAAGCCTGGAATAGCATCACAAATGAAGAATGCAACAGTTTGGTGATGTCGATGGGTCGCAGGCTTGGGGCAGTTATTGCAAGCAAGGGTTATGCCACCAAATATTAAATGTTATTTACTTAAAGATTATTTGTTAACACATCTAGATGTAAATACCAGGAAATAAAAGCTGAAATTCTGAACTTTTGTCTCATACTCATCTTTTGATCTTAAACCCAAATGTCTTCAGTGAACCCCCCCACACACACACACACACACACAATTGCATTAATACACCTGGGCCCGTATTCATAAAGAATCTAAAGAATCCTCTCAGAAAACTCTTATCTTAAAAACTTTTTCAGTAGGAGTCTTAGCTTAAGAGCGATTCGGGACCGATCTGAGAGCAACTCTGAGTAAGGAAAAGACAAAAACTTTTATCTTAGTGAGGAGGCGGGGCTGACCCCATTGCTATGTATGTCACAATCTTTTGAAAACTGTGATTGGTTGGTTGTCCAAGAAGGAAAAAATAGTGATTTTAAGTATAGGGTCTATTCTACGTCTTCACTCTGAAATTACATCCGTGATTTGACCGTTCTCATACACACACACACTATATATATGTGTATACAAATCCATTTTTATATTTACAATGCTTTTAACTTCCTATTCGATATTTGATTGGCTTAAAATGATTAAAATAGTTCTACTCTTTCCAACTTGAACGTTTATGCTGTGGTACCTATTTCTATTAACATAAACGTCCTCATCTTCCGACGGTGCAATAATTCGGATGTGGGTTTCATCAATTACTCCGACAACACCAGGAAGCCGGCTATATTCATAAATGCAGTTTTATTGATTCATCCAGATATATATTTATATAATATATATGAATGCCACGTAAGAATTGTGATGAGGTGGCTATTAGTGTTGTTTTCTAATAACTGTGCGCAACTTTAATTGGTTTTGGGGTTTGATATTCGCGGGATTACTTAGAAGGTTCTTTTGTGTTAGTTGGTTGGAGTTAGACATGGAAAAGAATGGAGCCATACAGTTTATAGACACCTAACTATCTCTTTTTTGTTTACTATTAAGTCGTATTTTCACTCCAATGTTGTTCAGTATTTTGATACGTTGATACTTTGTGCCAATTATTATTTGTTACAAAGTTAAATTAAAAACGAAAAAAAGTTGATCGAATTGTCCTGTGGATTTATTAAGGGAATAGTTGAGCGTCAAACTAAGGCTAAACTAAACTCTACATTGTGATTACTTTCATTTCTGGCACTATGGCATTTCTGCGCTGAGTCTGAGATGTTAGCACGTCTCTAATAAGATCAGTCACAAACATGATCCCTGCACGATCTAATATATAGCGTCTTATTTACTCAATGTCATCCATTGTCTGCAACACATTTCTTCTCCCTCTTCGTCTTTCGGCCATTTTCTCCTTTGCTAAAGAAACTCTTAAGCCTCTTAAAAGTCCTCGTCCGTGCTCCTAACAATTTTGAACTTAAGACCTCTTTTAAGGGTTAAGATGCTTTATGAATTACTTTTATCTTTACTAGGATTTTTCTTAAATTTTAAGAGTAAACGCCCACAATTCTAAGAATTTTCTTAGAATTTGGACACTAGGAGCTACTTTTACCATTAAGATGCTTTATGAATACGGGCCCTGATATTTCCCCTGGGTATTGTTTTATTGTTTCTTGGTTATAATGAGAGTTTGGTAATGCTTGCTCAGATTTCACTTTCCCACTATTAATGTACAACACAAACTGTCCAATGCTGTTACTGAAATTGGCTTCTCAAAAAAAGGATTTAAAAAAAAACATAGGCTAGGCAATACAATTCTATCAGCTTCTCAAAATACGCAGGCGCTGTAGCCTTAAAAATGAATGGTGCCAAAGTCCGACGAGTAATCTGATCAAGAGGGCAAGACAAGTGCCGAATGAACCATACTGATGTTTTAGATCCATAGACGACAAATGTTTATTGAAAAAGGAAAATGCAAACAAATTCTGCTGAATAATCAGTGGACCTCCCCACCAGAGCAGGTAAGAATTAGTGACTACTTCTGTAATGTATAAAAAAGCATTAACTGTGGATCACAGACTTGCAATCTCTTTCTAAGAGAACATTACATTACACATTAAGATCACATTTGAAATAACATAATCCCACCAGTCTATTCTGTCATATCAAATATGTTTAGGGTCACAACTATTTAATACTAGCTATTAAGTTGAAAATACACTGTACACAGTTTAGTTAACAACAGGATGGGGTTACATCAATAATGGGACAATACATAACTTGTAAGACATGACATTAACCCTCAAGTTATTTATGGTGTAATACAGTAAAGATTCCAGTTCATAGTCTAATTAAAATGGACTACTGCTGTAAGGTATGTGACATTGCACGAGCAGTACAAAATACTAGACACGTATTCATATCCTTACTGGTCAATTTACCTTAACTACTTTTGCATATGCGCAATAGATAGTAGGCTACATTAACACAGCTTATAAACACGTATTAACTTGGTAAGCTATCCCTTGCTTTCAAAAGGTAGACCTATATGCCGACGTTAACAATACAGACACTATGTACACGTTTAACAATACAGACACTATGTACACGTTTAACAATACAGACACTATGTACACGTTTAACAATACAGACACTATGTACACGTTTAACAATACAGACACTATGTACACGTTTAACAATACAGACACTATGTACACGTTTAACAATACAGACACTATGTACACGTTTAACAATACAGACACTATGTACACGTTTAACAATACAGACACTATGTACACGTTTAACAATACAGACACTATACAATACAGACACTATGTACACGTTTAACAATACAGACACTATGTACACGTTTAACAATACAGACACTATGTACACGTTTAACAATACAGACACTATGTACACGTTTAACAATACAGACACTATGTACACGTTTAATACAGACACTATGTACACGTTTAACAATACAGACACTATGTACACGTTTAGTTCGTTTAACAAACAATACAGACACTATGTACACGTTTAACAATACAGACACTATGTACACGTTTAACAATACAGACACTATGTACACGTTTAACAATACAGACACTATGTACACGTTTAACAATACAGACACTATGTACACGTTTAACAATACACGCTTTCAGACGCTATGTACACGTTTAACAATACAGACACTATGTACACGTTTAACAATACAGACACTATGTACACGTTTAACGCTATGTACACGTTTAACAATACAGACACTATGTACACGTTTAACAATACAGACACTATGTACACGTTTAACAATACAGACACTATGTACACGTTTAACAATACACGTTTAACAATACAGACGCTATGTACACGTTTAACAATACGTTTAACAATACAGACGCTATGTACGTTTAACAATACAGACGTTTAACAATACAGACGCTATGTACACGTTTAACAATACAGACAGACACTATGTACACACTATGTACACGTTTAACAATACAGACACTATGTACACGTTTAACAATACTATGTACACGTTTAACAATACAGACACTATGTACACGTTTAACAATACAGACACTATGTACGTTTAACAATACAGACGCTATGTACACGTTTAACAATACAGACGTTTAACAATACAGACGCTGTACACTATGTACACGTTTAACAATACAGACGCTATGTACACGTTTAACAACAATACTATGTACACGTTTAACAATACAGACACTATGTACACGTTTAACAATACAGACACTACACGTTTAACAATACAGACAATAAAACACTATGTACACGTTTAACAATACAGACACTATGTACACGTTTAACAAGACACTATGTACACGTTTAACAATACAGACACTATGTACACGTTTAACAATACAGACGCTATGTACACGTTTAACAATACAGACGCTATGTACACGTTTAACAATACAGACGCTATGTACACGTTTAACAATACAGACACTATGTACACGTTTGTCACGACCGCTGTATTGTGTAGTGTAGGAAGCCATGTGCAGAGTCGTGGATAATCCGTTTAACAGGTTTATTTAACCATACGTAAAACAAACCGTGAACGGCGAAAAACACTAAACTGTGGCACTGAAATGAAAATGCGCATATAGCGACTTAAACAAACACATTACAATAACGCAGTAGTTAACCCACTCACCTCTAAAATAACGTGTGACATGTAACAATGCGAGCAACGAGTGTAGGTTTTGGAACCATTACAGACAGCAGTGTACAAAAACAGAGCGACGTTAGTTAGCTTTGATAGTTCTTAGTGGCACTTTCCACCCCTAACAATACAGATACACACACACACACGTAAACACACGTACACGTAAACACACACACGTAAACACACTCACGTAAACACGTAAACACACTCACGTAAACACGCGCTCGTGTAAACACACACACACGTAAAGTGTGTGTGTGTTGGGGTGTGTGTGTGTGTGATAATACACAGTTTGTAATACAGGTTGTGTGTCACTGAATGACAGTCTGCTCCTCTTCTTCTTCCACAGTCTGAATCATTGTGGAGAGAAGAGGTTGATATCAGGACTGAAGAAATGTAAGTGATTTATTATACTGAACATATAAGTGTGTGTGTGTGTGTGTGTGCGTGTGTTTACGTGTGTGTGTGTTTACACGAGCGCGTGTTTACGTGAGTGTGTTTACGTGTGCGTGTTTACGTGTACGTGTGTTTACGTGTGTGTGTGTGTGTGTGTGTGTGTATGAGGGGTGGAAAGTGCCACTAAGAACTATCAAAGCTAACTAACGTCGCTCTACACTGTGCGTCTGTAATGGTACCAAAACCTGACATCGCCGTGAGATAAACGTATACATAGCGTCTGTATTGTTAAACGTGTACATAGTGTCTGTATTGTTAAACGTGTACATAGCGTCTGTATTGTTAAACGTGTACATAGTGTCTGTATTGTTAAACGTGTACATAGTGTCTGTATTGTTAAACGTGTACATAGCGTCTGTATTGTTAAACGTGTACATAGCGTCTGTATTGTTAAACGTGTACATAGCGTCTGTATATTGTGTCTGTACATCGTCTGTATTGTTAACGTGTACGTGTATTACACGTGGTACATAGCTGTATTGTCTGTATTGTTAAACGTGTACACTGTATAGTGTCTGTATTGTTACATGTCTGTATTGTTAAACGTGTACATGCGTCTGTATTTCAGTACATAGTGTCTGTATTGTTGTACATAGTGTCTTGTTAAACGTGTACATAGTGTCTGTATTGTTAAACGTGTACATAGTGTCTGTATTGTTAAACGTGTACATAGTGTCTGTATTGTTAAACGTGTACATAGCGTCTGTATTGTTAAACGTGTACATAGCGTCTGTATTGTTAAACGTGTACATAGTGTCTGTATTGTTAAACGTGTACATAGTGTCTGTATTGTTAAACGTGTACATAGTGTCTGTATTGTTAAACGTGTACATAGTGTCTGTATTGTTAAACGTGTACATAGTGTCTGTATTGTTAAACGTGTACATAGTGTCTGTATTGTTAAACGTGTACATAGTGTCTGTATTGTTAAACGTGTACATAGTGTCTGTATTGTTAAACGTGTACATAGTGTCTGTATTGTTAAACGTGTACATAGTGTCTGTATTGTTAAACGTGTACATAGTGTCTGTATTGTTAAACGTGTACATAGCGTCTGTATTGTTAAACGTGTACATAGTGTCTGTATTGTTAAACGTGTACATAGCGTCTGTATTGTTACAACGTTGTACATAGTGTCTGTATTGTTAAACGTATTGTTAAACATAGTGTCTGTATTGTTAAACGTGTACATAGTGTCTGTATTGTTAAACGTGTACATAGTGTCTGTATTGTTAAACGTGTACATAGTGTCTGTATTGTTAAACGTGTACATAGTGTCTGTATTGTTAAACATAGTGTCTGTATTGTTAAACGTGTACATAGTGTCTGTATTGTTAAACGTGTACATAGTGTCTGTATTGTTAAACGTGTACATAGTGTCTGTATTGTGTCTGTATTGTTAATTGTTAAACGTGTACATAGTGTCTGTATTGTTAAACGTGTACATAGTGTCTGTATAAACGTGTACATAGTGTCTGTATTGTTAACGTCGGCATATAGGTCTACCTTTTGAAAGCAAGGGATAGCTTACCAAGTTAATACGTGTTTATAAGCTGTGTTAATGTAGCCTACTATCTATTGCGCATATGCAAAAGTAGTTAAGGTAAATTGACCAGTAAGGATATGAATACGTGTCTAGTATTTTGTACTGCTCGTGCAATGTCACATACCTTACAGCAGTAGTCCATTTTAATTAGACTATGAACTGGAATCTTTACTGTATTACACCATAAATAACTTGAGGGTTAATGTCATGTCTTACAAGTTATGTATTGTCCCATTATTGATGTAACCCCATCCTGTTGTTAACTAAACTGTGTACAGTGTATTTTCAACTTAATAGCTAGTATTAAATAGTTGTGACCCTAAACATATTTGATATGACAGAATAGACTGGTGGGATTATGTTATTTCAAATGTGATCTTAATGTGTAATGTAATGTTCTCTTAGAAAGAGATTGCAAGTCTGTGATCCACAGTTAATGCTTTTTTATACATTACAGAAGTAGTCACTAATTCTTACCTGCTCTGGTGGGGAGGTCCACTGATTATTCAGCAGAATTTGTTTGCATTTTCCTTTTTCAATAAACATTTGTCGTCTATGGATCTAAAACATCAGTATGGTTCATTCGGCACTTGTCTTGCCCTCTTGATCAGATTACTCGTCGGACTTTGGCACCATTCATTTTTAAGGCTACAGCGCCTGCGTATTTTGAGAAGCTGATAGAATTGTATTGCCTAGCCTATTTTTTTTTAAATCCTTTTTTTCCAATTTCAGTAACAGCATTGGACAGTTTGTGTTGTACATTAATAGTGGGAAAGTGAAATCTGAGCAAGCATTACCAAACTCTCATTATAACCAAGAAACAATAAAACAATACCCAGGGGAAATATCAGGGCCCGTATTCATAAAGCATCTTAATGGTAAAAGTAGCTCCTAGTGTCCAAATTCTAAGAAAATTCTTAGAATTGTGGGCATTTACTCTTAAAATTTAAGAAAAATCCTAGTAAAGATAAAAGTAATTCATAAAGCATCTTAACCCTTAAAAGAGGTCTTAAGTTCAAAATTGTTAGGAGCACGGACGAGGACTTTTAAGAGGCTTAAGAGTTTCTTTAGCAAAGGAGAAAATGGCCGAAAGACGAAGAGGGAGAAGAAATGTGTTGCAGACAATGGATGACATTGAGTAAATAAGACGCTATATATTAGATCGTGCAGGGATCATGTTTGTGACTGATCTTATTAGAGACGTGCTAACATCTCAGACTCAGCGCAGAAATGCCATAGTGCCAGAAATGAAAGTAATCACAATGTAGAGTTTAGTTTAGCCTTAGTTTGACACTCAACTATTCCCTTAATAAATCCACAGGACAATTCGATCAAGTTTTTCGTTTTTAATTTAACTTTGTAACAAATAATAATTGGCACAAAGTATCAACGTATCAAAATACTGAACAACATTGGAGTGAAAATACGACTTAATAGTAAACAAAAAAGAGATAGTTAGGTGTCTATAAACTGTATGGCTCCATTCTTTTCCATGTCTAACTCCAACCAACTAACACAAAAGAACCTTCTAAGTAATCCCGCGAATATCAAACCCCAAAACCAATTAAAGTTGCGCACAGTTATTAGAAAACAACACTAATAGCCACCTCATCACAATTCTTACGTGGCATTCATATATATTATATAAATATATATCTGGATGAATCAATAAAACTGCATTTATGAATATAGCCGGCTTCCCTGGTGTTGTCGGAGTAATTGATGAAACCCACATCCGAATTATTGCACCGTCGGAAGATGAGGACGTTTATGTTAATAGAAATAGGTACCACAGCATAAACGTTCAAGTTGGAAAGAGTAGAACTATTTTAATCATTTTAAGCCAATCAAATATCGAATAGGAAGTTAAAAGCATTGTAAATATAAAAATGGATTTGTATACACATATATATAGTGTGTGTGTGTATGAGAACGGTCAAATCACGGATGTAATTTCAGAGTGAAGACGTAGAATAGACCCTATACTTAAAATCACTATTTTTTTCCTTCTTGGACAACCAACCAATCACAGTTTTCAAAAGATTGTGACATACATAGCAATGGGGTCAGCCCCGCCTCCTCACTAAGATAAAAGTTTTTGTCTTTTCCTTACTCAGAGTTGCTCTCAGATCGGTCCCGAATCGCTCTTAAGCTAAGACTCCTACTGAAAAAGTTTTTAAGATAAGAGTTTTCTGAGAGGATTCTTTAGATTCTTTATGAATACGGGCCCAGGTGTATTAATGCAATTGTGTGTGTGTGTGTGTGTGTGGGGGGGGTTCACTGAAGACATTTGGGTTTAAGATCAAAAGATGAGTATGAGACAAAAGTTCAGAATTTCAGCTTTTATTTCCTGGTATTTACATCTAGATGTGTTAACAAATAATCTTTAAGTAAATAACATTTAATATTTGGTGGCATAACCCTTGCTTGCAATAACTGCCCCAAGCCTGCGACCCATCGACATCACCAAACTGTTGCATTCTTCATTTGTGATGCTATTCCAGGCTTTTACCGCAGCTTCTTTTAGTTCTTGTTTGTTTCGGGTGTTTCTCCCTTCAGTCTCCTCTTAAGGTGGTGAAATGCATGCTCTATTGGGTTAAGGTCAGGTGATTGACTTGGCCAGTCTAAAACCTTCCACTTTTTCCCCCTGATGAAGTCCTTTGTTTTGTTGGCAGTGTGCTTTGGGTCATTGTCCTGCTGCATGATAAACTTCCTCCCGATTATTTTCAATGCATTTCTCCGTAAATTGGCTGAATTCATTCTGCTGCTACCATCATCAGTTACATCATCAATAAATATCAATGAGCCTGTTCCAGAAGCAGCCATGCACGCCCAAGCCATGACATTACCTCCACCATGCTTCACAGATGAGCTTGTATGCTTCGGATCATAAGCAGTTCCTTTCTTTCTCCACACTTTGGCCTTTCCATCACTTTGGTAGAGATTAATCTTGGTCTCATCAGTCCATAAGATTGTGTTCCAGAACTTTTGCGGCTCATCTCTGTACTTCTTTGCAAATTCCAATCTGGCCTTCCGATTCTTACTGCTGATGAGTGGTTTGCATCTTGTGGTGTGGCCTCTATATTTCTGCTCTCTGAGTCTTCTTCGAACAGTGGATTGTGATACCTTCACCCCGGCACTGTGGAGGTCGTTGGTGATGTCACTTACTGATGTTTTGGGGTTTTCTTCACAGCTCTCACGATACTTCTGTCATCAACTACTGTTGTTTTCCTTGGCCGACCTGTTCGACATCTGTTACTCAGTACACCAATAGTTTCTTTCTTTTTCAGGACATTCCAAATTGTTGTGCTTGCTATGCCCAATGTTTGTCCAATGACTCCGACTTTCCTTCTTTTCTCAGCTTGACAATGGCTTGCTTTTCTCCCACAGACGGCTCTCTGGTCTTCATGTTGGTTTCTCCTCTTTAACAGGAAATGCAGTCTTGATAGGTTTGAATCAAGGATGAAAACTTAGACTAGTCATGCAGAGCTATTTATTGTTTGGACAATCAACCTAAAAGGCAACACCTGGGCAACAAGAAACACCTGTCAGTCACATGTTCCAATACTTTTGCTCACGTGAAAAATGGGTGGGTTCAAACAAAGGGTGGTATGTCGTGAGTTGTTTAACACATCTAGATGTAAATACCAGGAAATAAAAGCTGAAATTCTGAACTTTTGTCTCATACTCATCTTTTGATCTTAAACCCAAATTTCTTCAGTGAACAACAAAAACAAAGGAATTTATATATATATATATGTTTGTATATATATATATGTGTGTGTGTATATATATATATATATATATATATGTATATATATATATATATGTGTGTATAAATATGTGTGTATATGTATATATATATATGTGTGTGTATATATGTGTGTATATATGTATGTGTGTATATATATATATGTGTGTGTATATATATATGTGTGTGTGTATATATATATGTGTGTATATATATATATATGTGTGTATATATATATATATGTGTGTGTGTATATATATGTGTGTGTGTGTATATATATATATATGTGTGTGTGTGTATATATATATATGTGTGTGTGTGTGTGTGTGTGTATATATATATATATGTGTGTGTATATATATATGTGTGTGTATATCTAAGGTAAATGTTTTTGCTAAACTATTATTAATCTAAAACACAAACTGTCCAATGCTGTGACTGAAATTGGAAAAAAGGCTAGGTAATACAATTGTATCAGCTTCTCAAAATACGCAGGCGCTGTAGCCTTAAAAATGAATGGTGCCAAAGTACGACGAGCGTCTGAGAAAGACCGACCAATTACGAGCGTCCTATAATTCAAGGCGTAAATGACGAGTGTAAAAATGACATTACACTTGAAGTAAGCGAGTGCAAAAAACATGTACATACACTTGAACAGATCAAGTGAAAATACATCATTACACTCGTTTTGAACGGCTTATTAGACAACGTGCGTTGTAGAACAGGCGTTGTGATCGCGTGAAATGCACTTTTGACACTCGCTTTGGACGGCATGAGGAGAACGCACGTCTAATAACAGGCGATCTCAGCGCGTGTATTTCACAAATTTACACTTGATTTGAACGTCATCAGCCACAAGAAACGCTCGAAGTGTGTCACGTTTTGAGCCACTTGGCCTTCCATAAAATTCTGACTCCACCATCTGAATGTCTCAACAGAACTCGAGACTCGTCAGACCAGGCAATCAGTCCAGTCTTCAACTGTCCAATTTTTGTGATCTCGTGCAAATTGTAGCATCTTTTTCCTATTTGTAGTGGAGATGAGTGGTACCCGGTGGGGTCTTCTGCTGTTGTAGCCCATCCGCCTCAAGGCTGTGCGTGTTGTGGCTTCACAAATGCTTTGCTGCATACTTCGGTTGTAACAAGTGGTTAACCAGGTTGAAGCCGGACTCACGGCGACGTTCACACGTTACATGTAGAGGAGTATGTGAGATGAACTTTGACCCACGGCGATGTATTTTTTTGGGCAAATCTTAACAGTATGTTTTTACGCCGTCGCTACGTCGCCGTGAGAAAGTCACTTTCCCCCTTTCCGCCGTCAACGTGACATGACCGTGACGTCAGGTTAGTGCTATTAAATTACATTGAAAATCAAATGCTGGCACACGCTTTTGCAGACGTTTGATGACACGGTTAGATCTACTCGCTAGTTCTTAGTGGCACTTTCCAACTCTCATGCACATGTACGTGTGTGTGTGTTTACATGTACGTGTGTGTGTGTGTTTACATGTACGTGTGTGTGTGTGTGTGTGTTTACATGTACATGTGTGTGTGTGTGCACATGTACGTGTGTGTGTGCACATGTACGTGTGTGTGTGCACATGTACGAGTGTGTGTGTGTGTTTACATGTTCGTGTGTGTGTGTTTACCTGTACGTGTGTGTGTGTTTACATGTACGTGTGTGTTCACATGTACATGTGTGTGTTCACATTTACGTGTGTGTGTGTGTGTTTACATGTACGTGTGTGTGTTTACATGTACGTGTGTGTGTGTGTTTACATGTACGTGTTTGTGTGTGTGTTTACATGTACATGTGTGTGTGTGTGTGTTTACATGTACGTGTGTGTGTGTGCTTACATGTACGTGTGTGTGTGCACATGTACGTTTGTGTGTGTTCACATGTACGAGTGTGTGTGCAAATGTACGTGTGTGTGTGTTTACATGTACGTGTGTGTGTGTTTACATGTACGTGTGTGTGTGTTTACATGTACGTGTGTGTGTGTTTACATGTACGTGTGTGTGTTTACATGTACGTGTGTGTGTGTTTGCACATGTACGTGTGTGTGTGCACATGTACGTGTGTGTGTGTGTGTGTGTTCACATGTACGAGTGTGTGTGTTTACATGTACGTGTGTGTGTGTTTACATGTACGTGTGTGTGAGTTTAAATGTACGTGTGTGTGTGTTCAGATGTACGTGTGTGTGTGTGTTTACATGTACATGTGTGTGTTCACATGTACGTGTGTGTGTGTGTTTACATGTACGTGTGTGTGTGTGTGTTTACATGTACATGTGTGTGTGTTCAAATGTACGTGTGTGTGTGTTTACATGTACGTGTTTGTGTGTGTTCACATGTACGTGTGTGTGTGTGTTCACATGTACAAGTGTGTGTTTGTGTTTACATGTACGTGTGTGTGTTTACATGTACGTGTGTGTGTGTGTTCACATTTACATGTGTGTGTTCACATGTACGTGTGTGTGTGTGTGTTTACATACACGTGTGTGTGTGTACATGTGCATGTGTGTGTGTACATGTACGTGTTTGTGTGTGTTCACATGTGTGTGTGTGTGTTCACATGCACGTGTTTGTGTGTGTGTGTGTGTTCACATGCACGTGTTTGTGTGTTCACATGTACATGTGTGTGTGTGTTTACATGTACGTGTGTGTGTTTACATGTACGTGTGTGTGTGTTTACATGTACGTGTGTGTGTGTGTTTACATGTACGTGTGTGTGTTTACATGTACGTGTGTGTGTGTGTTCACATTTACATGTGTGTGTTCACATGTACGTGTGTGTGTGTGTGTTTACATGTACGTGTGTGTGTGTACATGTACGTGTGTGTGTGTACATGTGTGTGTGTACATGTACGTGTTTGTGTGTGTTCACATGTGTGTGTGTGTGTTCACATGCACGTGTTTGTGTGTGTGTGTGTTCACATGCACGTGTTTGTGTGTTCACATGTACATGTGTGTGTGTGTTTACATGTACGTGTGTGTGTTTACATGTACGTGTGTGTGTGTGTGTTTACATGTACGTGTGTGTGTGTGTTTACATGTACGTGTGTGTG
This sequence comes from Dallia pectoralis, assembly GCA_029465975.1. Classification (NCBI taxonomy): domain Eukaryota; kingdom Metazoa; phylum Chordata; class Actinopteri; order Esociformes; family Umbridae; genus Dallia; species Dallia pectoralis. The sequence goes on along the minus strand of CM055745.1, from coordinate 9,160,999 downwards.
TGTGTTTACATGTACATGTGTGTGTGCACACGTACGTGTGTGTGTGTGTTGACATGTATGTGTGTGTGTGTGTGCACATGTACGTGTGTGTGTTCACATGTACGAGTGTGTGTGTGTGTTTACATGTACGTGTGTGTGTTTACATGTACGTGTGTGTGTGTTTACATGTACGTGTGTGTGTGTTTACATGTACGTGTGTGTGTGTTCAGATGTATGTGTGTGTGTGTGTGTGTTCAGATGTACGTGTGTGTGTTCACATGTACGTGTGTGTGTGTGTGTTTACATGTACGTGTTTGTGTGTGTGTGTGTACATGTGCACGTGTGTGTGTGTACATGTACGTGTTTGTGTGTGTTCACATGTACGTGTGTGTGTGTGTGTTCACATGTACGTGTGTGTGTGTGTTCACATGTACATGTGTGTGTGTGTGTGTTTACATGTACATGTGTGTGTGTGTGTTTACATGTACGTTTGTGTGTGTGTTTACATGTACATGTGTGTGTGCACACGTACGTGTGTGTGTGTTCACCTGTACGAGTGTGTGTGTGTGTTTACATGTACGTGTGTGTGTGTGTTGACATGCACGTGTGTGTGTGTGTTTTCACATGTACGTGTGTGTTTACATACGACGTGTGTGTGTGTGTGTTTACATGTACGTGTGTGTGTGTGTTTACATGTACGTGTGTGTGTGTGTTTACATGTACGTGTGTGTGTGTGTTTACATGTGTGTGTGTGTTTACATGTACGTGTGTGTGTGTGTTCACCTGTACATGAGTGTGTGTGTGTGTTTACATGTACGTGTGTGTGTGTGTGTGTGTGTTGTTTTCACATGTACGTGTGTGTGTGTGTGTTTTACATGTACGTGTGTGTGTGTGTGTTTACATGTACGTGTGTGTGTGTTTACATGTACGTGTGTGTGTGTTTTACATGTGTGTGTGTGTGTGTTTACATGTACGTGTGTGTGTGTGTGTTTACATGTACATGTGTGTACATGTACGTGTGTGTGTGTTTACATGTACGTGTGTGTGTGTGTTTGTGTTTACATGTGTGTGTGTGTTCAGATGTACGTGTGTGTGTGTTTACATGTACGTCACATGTTTACATGTGTGTGTGGTGTTTACATGTACATGTGTGTGTTTACATGTATGTGTGTGTGTGTGTTTACATGTACGTGTGTGTGTGTTTACATGTACGTGTGTGTGTGTGTTCACATGTACAGTGTGTGTTTGTGTTTACATGTACGTGTGTGTGTGTGTTTACATGTACGTGTGTGTGTGTTCACATGTACGTGTGTGTGTGTGTTCACATTTACATGTGTGTGTTCACATGTACGTGTGTGTGTTGTGTTTACATGTACGTGTGTGTGTTTACATGTACATGTGTGTGTGTGTCAGATGTTCACATGTACGTGTGTGTGTGTGTTCACATTTACATGTGTGTGTTCACATGTACGTGTGTGTGTGTGTTCACATGTACGTGTGTGTGTGTGTTGTGTGTGTGTGTTACATGTACGTGTTTGTGTGTGTGTTCACATGTACGTGTGTGTGTTTGTGTGTTCACATGTACGTGTTTGTGTGTGTTCACATGTTTACATGTGTGTGTGTGTGTTTGTTCACATGTACGTGTGTGTGTGTTTACATGTACGTGTGTGTGTGTTTGTTTACATGTTCACATGTGTGTGTGTGTGTTCACATGTACGTGTGTGTGTGTTGTGTTCACATGTACACGTGTGTGTGTGTTCACATGTACGTGTGTGTGTGTGTGTTTACATGTACGTGTGTGTGTGTGTTCACATGTACGTGTGTGTGTTCACATGATGTACGTGTGTGTGTTGTTCACATGTACGTGTGTGTGTTCACATGTGTGTGTGTGTTACATGTACATGTGTGTGTGTGTGTGTTCACATGTACGTGTGTGTGTGTGTTTACATGTACGTGTGTGTGTGTGTTTACATGTACGTGTGTGTGTGTTCACATGTACATGTGTGTGTGTGTGTGTGTTTACATGTACGTGTGTGTGTGTTTACATGTACGTGTGTGTGTGTGTTTACATGTACGTGTGTGTGTGTTCACATGTACGTGTGTGTGTGTGTTTTACATGTACGTGTGTGTGTTTACATGTACGTGTGTGTGTACACACGTACATGTAAACACAAACACACACTTGTACATGTGAACACACACACACACGTACATGTGAACACACACAAACACGTACATGTAAACACACACACACGTACATTTGAACACACACACATGTACATGTAAACACACACACACACACGTACATGTAAACACACACACACACGTACATGTGAACACACACATGTACATGTAAACACACACACACACGTACATCTGAACACACACACACGTACATTTAAACACACACACACGTACATGTAAACACACACACACGTACATGTAAACACACACACTCGTACATGTGAACACACACACACACACACACGTACATGTGCACACACACACGTACATGTAAACACACACACGTACATGTAAACACACACACGTACATGTAAACACACACACACGTACATGTAAACACACACACACGTACATGTAAACACACACACACGTACATTTGCACACACACTCGTACATGTGAACACACACAAACGTACATGTGCACACACACACGTACATGTAAGCACACACACACACGTACATGTAAACACACACACACACACATGTACATGTAAACACACACACAAACACGTACATGTAAACACACACACACACGTACATGTAAACACACACACGTACATGTAAACACACACACACACACGTAAATGTGAACACACACATGTACATGTGAACACACACGTACATGTAAACACACACACACGTACAGGTAAACACACACACACGAACATGTAAACACACACACACACTCGTACATGTGCACACACACACGTACATGTGCACACACACACGTACATGTGCACACACACACACATGTACATGTAAACACACACACACACACACACGTACATGTAAACACACACACACACGTACATGTAAACACACACACACGTACATGTGCATGAGAGTTGGAAAGTGCCACTAAGAACTAGCGAGTAGATCTAACCGTGTCATCAAACGTCTGCAAAAGCGTGTGCCAGCATTTGATTTTCAATGTAATTTAATAGCACTAACCTGACGTCACGGTCATGTCACGTTGACGGCGGAAAGGGGGAAAGTGACTTTCTCACGGCGACGTAGCGACGGCGTAAAAACATACTGTTAAGATTTGCCCAAAAAAATACATCGCCGTGGGTCAAAGTTCATCTCACATACTCCTCTACATGTAACGTGTGAACGTCGCCGTGAGTCCGGCTTCAACCTGGTTAACCACTTGTTACAACCGAAGTATGCAGCAAAGCATTTGTGAAGCCACAACACGCACAGCCTTGAGGCGGATGGGCTACAACAGCAGAAGACCCCACCGGGTACCACTCATCTCCACTACAAATAGGAAAAAGATGCTACAATTTGCACGAGATCACAAAAATTGGACAGTTGAAGACTGGACTGATTGCCTGGTCTGACGAGTCTCGAGTTCTGTTGAGACATTCAGATGGTGGAGTCAGAATTTTATGGAAGGCCAAGTGGCTCAAAACGTGACACACTTCGAGCGTTTCTTGTGGCTGATGACGTTCAAATCAAGTGTAAATTTGTGAAATACACGCGCTGAGATCGCCTGTTATTAGACGTGCGTTCTCCTCATGCCGTCCAAAGCGAGTGTCAAAAGTGCATTTCACGCGATCACAACGCCTGTTCTACAACGCACGTTGTCTAATAAGCCGTTCAAAACGAGTGTAATGATGTATTTTCACTTGATCTGTTCAAGTGTATGTACATGTTTTTTGCACTCGCTTACTTCAAGTGTAATGTCATTTTTACACTCGTCATTTACGCCTTGAATTATAGGACGCTCGTAATTGGTCGGTCTTTCTCAGACGCTCGTCGTACTTTGGCACCATTCATTTTTAAGGCTACAGCGCCTGCGTATTTTGAGAAGCTGATACAATTGTATTACCTAGCCTTTTTTTCCAATTTCAGTCACAGCATTGGACAGTTTGTGTTTTAGATTAATAATAGTTTAGCAAAAACATTTACCTTAGATATACACACACATATATATATACACACACATATATATATATATACACACACACACACACACACACATATATATATATACACACACACACACATATATATATATATATACACACACACACATATATATACACACACACATATATATATATATACACACATATATATATATATACACACATATATATATACACACACACATATATATATACACACACATATATATATATACACACATACATATATACACACATATATACACACACATATATATATATACATATACACACATATTTATACACACATATATATATATATATACATATATATATATATATATATATACACACACACACATATATATATACAAACATATATATATATATAAATTCCTTTGTTTTTGTTGTTCACTGAAGAAATTTGGGTTTAAGATCAAAAGATGAGTATGAGACAAAAGTTCAGAATTTCAGCTTTTATTTCCTGGTATTTACATCTAGATGTGTTAAACAACTCACGACATACCACCCTTTGTTTGAACCCACCCATTTTTCACGTGAGCAAAAGTATTGGAACATGTGACTGACAGGTGTTTCTTGTTGCCCAGGTGTTGCCTTTTAGGTTGATTGTCCAAACAATAAATAGCTCTGCATGACTAGTCTAAGTTTTCATCCTTGATTCAAACCTATCAAGACTGCATTTCCTGTTAAAGAGGAGAAACCAACATGAAGACCAGAGAGCCGTCTGTGGGAGAAAAGCAAGCCATTGTCAAGCTGAGAAAAGAAGGAAAGTCGGAGTCATTGGACAAACATTGGGCATAGCAAGCACAACAATTTGGAATGTCCTGAAAAAGAAAGAAACTATTGGTGTACTGAGTAACAGATGTCGAACAGGTCGGCCAAGGAAAACAACAGTAGTTGATGACAGAAGTATCGTGAGAGCTGTGAAGAAAACCCCAAAAACATCAGTAAGTGACATCACCAACGACCTCCACAGTGCCGGGGTGAAGGTATCACAATCCACTGTTCGAAGAAGACTCAGAGAGCAGAAATATAGAGGCCACACCACAAGATGCAAACCACTCATCAGCAGTAAGAATCGGAAGGCCAGATTGGAATTTGCAAAGAAGTACAGAGATGAGCCGCAAAAGTTCTGGAACACAATCTTATGGACTGATGAGACCAAGATTAATCTCTACCAAAGTGATGGAAAGGCCAAAGTGTGGAGAAAGAAAGGAACTGCTTATGATCCGAAGCATACAAGCTCATCTGTGAAGCATGGTGGAGGTAATGTCATGGCTTGGGCGTGCATGGCTGCTTCTGGAACAGGCTCATTGATATTTATTGATGATGTAACTGATGATGGTAGCAGCAGAATGAATTCAGCCAATTTACGGAGAAATGCATTGAAAATAATCGGGAGGAAGTTTATCATGCAGCAGGACAATGACCCAAAGCACACTGCCAACAAAACAAAGGACTTCATCAGGGGGAAAAAGTGGAAGGTTTTAGACTGGCCAAGTCAATCACCTGACCTTAACCCAATAGAGCATGCATTTCACCACCTTAAGAGGAGACTGAAGGGAGAAACACCCGAAACAAACAAGAACTAAAAGAAGCTGCGGTAAAAGCCTGGAATAGCATCACAAATGAAGAATGCAACAGTTTGGTGATGTCGATGGGTCGCAGGCTTGGGGCAGTTATTGCAAGCAAGGGTTATGCCACCAAATATTAAATGTTATTTACTTAAAGATTATTTGTTAACACATCTAGATGTAAATACCAGGAAATAAAAGCTGAAATTCTGAACTTTTGTCTCATACTCATCTTTTGATCTTAAACCCAAATGTCTTCAGTGAACCCCCCCACACACACACACACACACACACAATTGCATTAATACACCTGGGCCCGTATTCATAAAGAATCTAAAGAATCCTCTCAGAAAACTCTTATCTTAAAAACTTTTTCAGTAGGAGTCTTAGCTTAAGAGCGATTCGGGACCGATCTGAGAGCAACTCTGAGTAAGGAAAAGACAAAAACTTTTATCTTAGTGAGGAGGCGGGGCTGACCCCATTGCTATGTATGTCACAATCTTTTGAAAACTGTGATTGGTTGGTTGTCCAAGAAGGAAAAAAATAGTGATTTTAAGTATAGGGTCTATTCTACGTCTTCACTCTGAAATTACATCCGTGATTTGACCGTTCTCATACACACACACACTATATATATGTGTATACAAATCCATTTTTATATTTACAATGCTTTTAACTTCCTATTCGATATTTGATTGGCTTAAAATGATTAAAATAGTTCTACTCTTTCCAACTTGAACGTTTATGCTGTGGTACCTATTTCTATTAACATAAACGTCCTCATCTTCCGACGGTGCAATAATTCGGATGTGGGTTTCATCAATTACTCCGACAACACCAGGGAAGCCGGCTATATTCATAAATGCAGTTTTATTGATTCATCCAGATATATATTTATATAATATATATGAATGCCACGTAAGAATTGTGATGAGGTGGCTATTAGTGTTGTTTTCTAATAACTGTGCGCAACTTTAATTGGTTTTGGGGTTTGATATTCGCGGGATTACTTAGAAGGTTCTTTTGTGTTAGTTGGTTGGAGTTAGACATGGAAAAGAATGGAGCCATACAGTTTATAGACACCTAACTATCTCTTTTTTGTTTACTATTAAGTCGTATTTTCACTCCAATGTTGTTCAGTATTTTGATACGTTGATACTTTGTGCCAATTATTATTTGTTACAAAGTTAAATTAAAAACGAAAAAACTTGATCGAATTGTCCTGTGGATTTATTAAGGGAATAGTTGAGTGTCAAACTAAGGCTAAACTAAACTCTACATTGTGATTACTTTCATTTCTGGCACTATGGCATTTCTGCGCTGAGTCTGAGATGTTAGCACGTCTCTAATAAGATCAGTCACAAACATGATCCCTGCACGATCTAATATATAGCGTCTTATTTACTCAATGTCATCCATTGTCTGCAACACATTTCTTCTCCCTCTTCGTCTTTCGGCCATTTTCTCCTTTGCTAAAGAAACTCTTAAGCCTCTTAAAAGTCCTCGTCCGTGCTCCTAACAATTTTGAACTTAAGACCTCTTTTAAGGGTTAAGATGCTTTATGAATTACTTTTATCTTTACTAGGATTTTTCTTAAATTTTAAGAGTAAACGCCCACAATTCTAAGAATTTTCTTAGAATTTGGACACTAGGAGCTACTTTTACCATTAAGATGCTTTATGAATACGGGCCCTGATATTTCCCCTGGGTATTGTTTTATTGTTTCTTGGTTATAATGAGAGTTTGGTAATGCTTGCTCAGATTTCACTTTCCCACTATTAATGTACAACACAAACTGTCCAATGCTGTTACTGAAATTGGAAAAAAAGGATTTAAAAAAAAACATAGGCTAGGCAATACAATTCTATCAGCTTCTCAAAATACGCAGGCGCTGTAGCCTTAAAAATGAATGGTGCCAAAGTCCGACGAGTAATCTGATCAAGAGGGCAAGACAAGTGCCGAATGAACCATACTGATGTTTTAGATCCATAGACGACAAATGTTTATTGAAAAAGGAAAATGCAAACAAATTCTGCTGAATAATCAGTGGACCTCCCCACCAGAGCAGGTAAGAATTAGTGACTACTTCTGTAATGTATAAAAAAGCATTAACTGTGGATCACAGACTTGCAATCTCTTTCTAAGAGAACATTACATTACACATTAAGATCACATTTGAAATAACATAATCCCACCAGTCTATTCTGTCATATCAAATATGTTTAGGGTCACAACTATTTAATACTAGCTATTAAGTTGAAAATACACTGTACACAGTTTAGTTAACAACAGGATGGGGTTACATCAATAATGGGACAATACATAACTTGTAAGACATGACATTAACCCTCAAGTTATTTATGGTGTAATACAGTAAAGATTCCAGTTCATAGTCTAATTAAAATGGACTACTGCTGTAAGGTATGTGACATTGCACGAGCAGTACAAAATACTAGACACGTATCCATATCCTTACTGGTCAATTTACCTTAACTACTTTTGCATATGCGCAATAGATAGTAGGCTACATTAACACAGCTTATAAACACGTATTAACTTGGTAAGCTATCCCTTGCTTTCAAAAGGTAGACCTATATGCCGACGTTAACAATACAGACACTATGTACACGTTTAACAATACAGACACTATGTACACGTTTAACAATACAGACACTATGTACACGTTTAACAATACAGACACTATGTACACGTTTAACAATACAGACACTATGTACACGTTTAACAATACAGACACTATGTACACGTTTAACAATACAGACACTATGTACACGTTTACACTATGTACACGTTTAACAATACAGACACTATGTACACGTTTAACAATACAGACACTATGTTTAACAATACACGTTTAACAATACAGACACTATGTATGTTTAACAATACGTTTAACAATACAGACTATGTACACGTTTAACAATACAGACGCTATGTACACGTTTAACAATACAGACACTATGTACACGTTTAACAATACTATGTACACGTTTAACACTATGTACACGTTTAACAATACAGACTATGTACACGTTTAACAATACAGACACTATGTACACGTTTAACAATACAGACACTATGTACACGTTTAACAATACAGACAATACACACTATTACACGTTTAACAATACAGACACTATGTACACGTTTAACAATACAGACACTATGTACACGTTTATACAGTTTAACAATACAGACACTATGTACACGTTTAACAATACAGACACTATGTACACGTTTAACAATACAGACACTATGTACACGTTTAACAATACAGACACTATGTACACGTTTAACAATACAGACGTTTAACAATACAGACACTATGTACACGTTTAACAATACAGACACTATGTACACGTTTAACAATACAGACACTATGTACACGTTTAACAATACAGACACTATGTACACGTTTAACAATAACAATACAGTTTAACAATACTATGTACACGTTTAACAATACTACTGTTTAACAATACACGTTTAACGTTTAACAATACAGACACTATGTACACGTTTAACAATACAGACACTATGTACACGTTTAACAATACAGACACTATGTACACGTTTAACAATACAGACGCTAACAATACAGACACTATGTACACGTTTAACAATACTATGTACACGTTTAACAATACAGACGCTATGTACACGTTTAACAATACAGACACTATGTACACGTTTAACAATACAGACACTATGTACACGTACACGTTTAACAATACAGACACTATGTACACGTTTAACAATACAGACACTATGTTTAACAATACTATGTACACGTTTAACAATACAGACACTATGTAGTTTAACAATACAGACACTATGTACACGTTTAACAATACAGACACTATGTACAGTTTACAACAATACAGACACTATGTACACGTTTAACAATACAGACACTATGTACACGTTTAACAATACAGACACTATGTACACGTTTAACAATACACACGTTTAACAATACAGACACTATGTGTACACGTTTAAACAATACAGAGTACACGTTTAACAATACAGACGCTACAGACGCTATGTACACGTTTAACAATACAGACGCTATGTACACGTTTAACAATACAGACACTATGTACACGTTTAACAATACAGACGCTATGTACACGTTTAACAATACAGACGCTATGTATACGTTTATCTCACGGCGATGTCAGGTTTTGGTACCATTACAGACGCAATGTAGAGCGACGTTAGTTAGCTTTGATAGTTCTTAGTGGCACTTTCCACCCCTCATACACACACACACACACACACACACGTAAACACACGTACACGTAAACACGCACACGTAAACACACTCACGTAAACACGCGCTCGTGTAAACACACACACACGTAAACACACGCACACACACACACACACACACACTTATATGTTCAGTATAATAAATCACTTACATTTCTTCAGTCCTGATATCAACCTCTTCTCTCCACAATGATTCAGACTGTGGAAGAAGAAGAGGAGCAGACTGTCATTCAGTGACACACAACCTGTATTACAAACTGTGTATTATCACACACACACACTCCCCCCCAACACACACACACACAACGCACACATACACACACACACACACACACTCACTCCCGCCCACACACACAACACACACACACAAACACTTACTCCCGCCCACACACACACTCACTCCCGCCCACACATACACACAACATGTTTCAGCATCGTCATGGTAACATGAGACTTTAATCCATTCTACTTAGAGCATTTTAAGCCCTTACAGACTTTTGCACTATATTACTTACCAGGTGACATCAGTTAAGTCTGTAAGGGTTCAGGGCTTAGGGTTTAGGGGGGACATCGGGATTTGGGGAGCTTTTCAACTCAACAAGAAAGATTGTCACGTTCAATATGACAGGATCTCATCACACCCCTACTGGTTACAGACAGAGAAAACATCTACAGGACATACTTGAGTTTCTCCAGTCTCCAGTGTGGATCCTCCAGTCCAGCAGAGAGCAGTCTGACTCCAGAGTCTCCTGGGTGGTTGTAACTCAGATCCAGTTCTTTCAGGTGTGACGGGTTTGACTTCAGAGCTGAGACCAGAGAAGCACAGCCTTCCTCAGTGATTCTACAACCTGACAGTCTGGAGAGAGATTATCATGATGTCACAAACAGAACAATAGTTCAGAATAACATTAGAATAGTCTTTATAGATTACATCACTGTCATGTCAACTCTAATTAGGACAGACTTTATAAACTGACAGTCAATACATGACACACAAAAGTGACTTCCTATAAAGAAAATAATGAAGGATAAAGATCTCTTTAGTTGGTGGTTCTGTTTGGACACAATATGTTAAAAGAAGACACCAGTAGATTATCTAATTAGCAGATTGGACCAGAAAGCAAAGTCGTTTTCCCAATTAAGTTTCTTAGCTACATATTACATTATTTTAAGAGCCAAGTTTATTTCTTAAAGCATAGAAAATCGACCAGGTGATCACATAGATACTGATTCATTGATAATGAAATGTAAAATGGTAATAATTGTCAGGCTCCTCGTCTTGTCACGGCGCTGGATAAAGGGGGACACTGACCCTGGATCAGAGTCTGGTGGAGGAACAAATGATTCAGAATAACTGTCACAGTGGTAGATATGATCAGAGTCTGGAACAAATGATTCAGAATAACTGTCACAGTGGTAGATATGATCAGAGTCTGGAACAAATGATTCAGAATAACTGTCACAGTGGTAGATATGATCAGAGTCTGGAACAAATGATTCAGAATAACTGTCACAGTCGTGACATAGAATGAAATAAATAAATGTGTGTGTGTGTGTGTGTGTGTGTGTGAGTGTGAGTGTGAGTGTGTGTGTGTTATTTGGTGGATCAAATTAACTACACATTCTGAAATCAAATGGCATTTTCCTTTTCTAATCTCAGAAATACAGTCAACCGGCTAACAAACGTGCACACACTTTAACCCATCCAATAGGTCACTAGTGGTTGTCTAGGAGATGAGGCAGTGCAGTAGATGCTTCCTAGTCACAAACGTGCACACACTTTAACCCATCCAATAGGTCACTAGTGGTTGTCTAGGAGATGAGGCAGTGCAGTAGATGCTTCCTAGTGACAAACGTGCACACACTTTAACCCATCCAATAGATCACTAGTGGTTGTCTAGGAGATGAGGCAGTGCAGTAGATGCTTCCTAGTGACAAACGTGCACACACTTATACCCATCCAATAGGTCACTAGTGGTTGTCTAGGAGATGAGGCAGTGCAGTAGATGCTTCCCAGGCATGATGCCTACAACTCACCCATCAATCCTACAACTCAGTCAACCCCCTCCTACACACAGAGGTGGACATACTGGATGTCTGAGTCACAGCTCCATTCCCAGGAGAAGGTCAAGAAGCCAGGAAAAAGATAGAAATAGGAAGCAATGGTAGTTTATAGAAATGTAGTAAGAAGGCAGTGAATACTTGTGGGGAAAAAACTAAATGCTTTGAAATCCTGTCAGAAACTGTGAGGTGGGAGGATAAGCAGCTCATTAAACCCGGGTCTGGAGGACTTCCTGTGAAATATCTGCTCATAATATGTTACGAGGATACGAGGCAAATTATAATGTGCATGACTGTACTTACAGAGCAGTTCTGCAGGTCCTAATTACTGGCAGCAACCCCAGATGACCTTTCTCTGATGTGGAGTATTTCTTCAAGTCAAACACATCAATCACCTCTTCTGAAGTCAGTAACACATAGACCAGAGCTGACCACTGTACCAAACAGCAAAGGATCCAGGTGTAGTGATGTTCAGCTGCTTTATGCACGACTGCCTGACCCACCTCAGCAACCTGTCTGCATCCATGCAACGGCCATCTCTAACAGTGGCAGAGGTTCAGACCAGCCTGATAGCCACACAGGCTGTCTTAAACACAAGAACAGGTGTGTGTGTGTGTGTGTGTGTGTGTGTGTGTGTGTGTGTGTGTGTGTGTGTGTGTGTGTGTGTGTGTGTGTGTGTGTGTGTGTGTGCGTGTGCGGACAAGCTGATAGACACATTTTGCATAGAGACAAGATTTAGTGACTTCAGCTCTGGAGTACTACATGCTTCCAAACTGGTGGATATCACGAGCTGGTCTGATGCAGATAAATGTGAAGGTTATTATCAAGCATTTTAACATGATATGTGTTTTACATCTTGAAGTTGAAACCTTTTACTGTTTGTGCAACATTAAGTTTTCCTTGTGTGTGTCTGCAGATTGTGGAGATGCATATGTGGAGTGTCTTATAAAGCACTTTGGTCCACTATTGGCCTCCTCTGGGGCCCATTTGGATCTGATTCCAGACCAGTGGACATTCCTCAAGAGCAGTTTGTATCAGCAGCATCCAAACATGGACCAGCTGACCTGGCCAGAGATAAATCAGAGACTGGGAGGCCAGTGCCCTGATTTCCTTCAGCTTGTCCATGTATTACTGTGTATTCCAGCCTCCACAGCAGACTGTGAACGTGGTTTCAATTTGATGAATCAAGTGAAGAGTGACTGGAGGTCAGGTCTGAGGTCAGACACACTATCTGACCTGTCCAGCCCTGACATTGAACACTTTGATCCCGACTCAGCCATACATCTGTGGCATCAGGCCAGCGTCAGAGAGAGGAGGACAGATTTCATGGAAAGAGAAGCGAAGAAGAGAAAGGCCCAACTTGAAGATGAGAAGGAGACATCTGAGGAGGAAGATGATGACTCTGAAGAAGACTAAAGTGACACTTTAATGCTATGTTACTGAGAGATGTTCATTTAGTTCATTAAACATGTAGGCCTACAATTACTGTAGAATTTCACCAAACACAAGTTTACCAGGGTCTGCACGAATTCTGAAAAGTGGCTGGTAAAAATATAAGGCTTTTTCACATGTTTCATGTTAATTTCCCACCCTGCCTGCAACAATATAAATAAAGTGAAATTCTCTATCCCACATCAACCCTGAACACACAAATATAGAAATTGCTGGGCTCTGGGTTATGAGACACAACATCTTGACAGAAGTTATGGGACAGTCAAAAGATTAGAACAATAACTACAAGCATACCACACTGCTCACACAACCAGGAAGTGTTTAGCTGATACAAGTGTGAAGGAAACTATACAACCATGACTGAGATTACAGCCGACCACTCAACCACAAGGAGGCGCTAGAGGACAATGTGACATGGCAGCTCTGTGTGACTTCCACCCATCCACCCAGGCAGCACTGAGACTAATTGCTCTGTAATATGCTAGATCCCTGGGCAGCGTCAGTATTCTGCAACCAGGCAATTCCTGAAGAAATGTTACAGATGGGGAAGTTCAAGTCCTTATGAGACAACATGGTAGAATGGAGGGATATCTTCACAAAGAAAGAGTGGAATAAAATATAGTGAGAATGAATGGTGGATCAGTGGACAACAGAGGGGTGGAATGAAGATTAGTTCCAATGTTTACTATACTTGGACTAACAGAATATTATTATTTATTATGTCAGGATATTTATTTGTAATGGTGGTCCTGTAAGTTGTGGTGTGTTTCCATCCAGACCTGCTGGAATGTCTGACAGGGTTTGGTCTTTACCAGGGATGGAGGCTTGGACCTGCTGGCAGCTCAGAGCAGGTGGAGGTGGAAACACAGCAGATGTTTGTATTCCCTTCTGTTTTGTTGTCCCTCTGTTGTGTTGTTGTCATGTTTATTGTTGTGTTGTAAATTGTGTTGTTGTTTATTATTACTCACCTCAGAGTCTCCAGTTTACATTGTGGATCTTTTACCAAATCAGAGAGCTGCTTCACCCCTGTATCCTTCAGGTCATTGTTACTCAGATCCAGCTCTTTCAGATGTGAGGGGTTTGACTTCAGAGCTGAGACCAGAGAAGCACAGCCTTCCTCAGTGATTCTACAACCTGACAGTCTGGAGAGAGATTATCATGATGTCACAAACAGAACAATAGTTCAGAATAACATTAGAATAGTCTTTCTTATCTTTCCTCAATGCCAATGGCACCTCACCCGTCTCCACCTGCACCTCACCTGTCTCCACCTGCACCTCACCTGTCTCCACCTGCACCTCACCCGTCTCCACCTGCACCTCACCCTCTCCACCTGCACCTCACCCGTCTCCACCTGCACCTCACCCGTCTCCACCTGCACCTCACCCTCTCTCCACCTCCACCTGCACCTCACCCTGTCTCCACCTGCACCTCACCGTCTCCACCTGCACCTGTCTCCACCTGCACCTCACCCGTCTCCACCTGCACCTCACCCGTCTCCACCTGCACCTCACCCGTCTCCACCTGCACCTCACCCGTCTCCACCTGCACCTCACCCGTCTCCACCTGCACCTCACCCGTCTCCACCTGCACCTCACCCGTCTCCACCCACCTGTCTCCACCTGCACCTCACCCGTCTCCACCTGCACCTCACCCGTCTCCACCTGCACCTCACCTCACCCGTCTCCACCTCACCTGCACCTCACTCCACCTGCACCTCTCCACCTGCACCTCACCCGTCTCCACCTGCACCTCACCGTCTCCACCTGCACCTCACCCGTCTCCACCTGCACCTCACCCGTCTCCACCTGCACCCACCTGCACCTCACCCGTCTCCACCTGCACCTCACCCGTCTCCACCTGCACCTCACCTCACCCGTCTCCACCTGCACCTCACCCGTCTCCACCTGCACCTCACCTGTCTCCACCTGTCTCCACCTCACCCGTCTCCACCTGCACCTCACCCCTGCACCTCACCCGTCTCCACCTGTCTCCACCTGCACCTCACCCGTCTCCACCTGCACCTCACCCGTCTCCACCTGCACCTGCACCTCACCCGTCTCCACCTGCACCTCACCCGTCTCCACCTGCACCTCACCCGTCTCCACCTGCACCTCACCCGTCTCCACCTGCACCTCACCTGTCTCCACCTGCACCTCACCTGTCTCCACCTGCACCTCACCTGTCTCCACCTGACCCGTGGATTGCGTTGTCCTAAATGCTCTTATACACAATCTCAAGGCACTTGTCTGGATCCTATCTAAACACTGTAACACAGTCTTGGCTGCTGACCCATATAGAAACTCCCATAATCCACCACCAACCAGATCAACACCTGATACACACCCAGTAATACCTGCCTGTCTGCCCCCATTCATATCCTACCACTGCCCTCATCAGGTTCACCTGATACACACCCAGTAATGCCTGCCTGTCTGCCCCCCATTCATATCCTACCACTGCCCTCATCAGGTTCACCTGATACACACCCAGTAATACCTGCCTGTCTGCCCCCATTCATATCCTACCACTGCCCTCATCAGGTTCACCTGATACACACCCAGTAATACCTGCCTGTCTGCCCCCCATTCATATCCTACCACTGCCCTCATCAGGTTCACCTGATACACACCCAGTAATACCTGCCTGTCTGCCCCCATTCATATCCTACCACTGCCCTCATCAGGTTCACCTGATACACACCCAGTAATACCTGCCTGTCTGCCCTCCATTCATATCCTACCACTGCCCTCATCAGGTTCACCTGATACACCCAGTAATACCTGCCTGTCTGCCCCCATTCATATCCTACCACTGCCCTCATCAGGTTTACCTGATACACACCCAGTAATACCTGCCTGTCTGCCCCCCATTCATATCCTACCACTGCCCTCATCAGGTTCACCTGATACACACCCAGTAATGCCTGCCTGTCTGCCCCCATTCATATCCTACCACTGCCCTCATCAGGTTTAACACCCTTCTACATTTTCCCTCCACCTCCACCACATGCTTCCTCCATGTCAACCTCTCATCAAACCACATACCCAAGTACTTAAAGGCCATCACCCTGCCTATAGACTGTCCATATATCCATAAACTCACATCCTTAACTTTCCTGTTAGAATACACCATGAAGCTTGACTTATTCACTGACATCATAAACCCACATTTATTTGACCCTTCCTCCACTACTGTCACTGAACTCTGCATCATCTTCATCACATATTTCACATTTCATCCTCTTTTCCAGATTTCCCTTCATCTGGGTACAATGCTACCCCTATTCACTGAACCTAGTTCCTAAATATATCAATTATTATGGTAAACAGCATATTTTAAGAGCAATACATATTTCTTAAGGAATAGAAAAGTGACCAGGTGATCACAGAGATTATTGAATCTGGAGGCTTGGACCTGCTGGCAGCTCAGAGCAGGTGGACGTGGAAACACAGCAGATGTTTGTATTCCCTTCTGTTTTGTTGTCCCTCTGTTGTGTTGTTGTCATGTATATTGTTGTTTTGTAAATTGTTGTTGTTGTTTATCATTACTCACCTCAGAGTCTCCAGTTTACATTGTGGATCTTTTACCAAATCAGAGAGCTGCTTCACCCCTGTATCCTTCAGGTCATTGTTACTCAGATCCAGCTCTTTCAGATGTGAGGGGTTTGACTTCAGAGCTGAGACCAGAGAAGCACAGCCTTCCTCAGTGATTCCACAACCTGACAGTCTGGAGAGAGATTATCATGATGTCACAAACAGAACAATAGTTCAGAATAACGTATCTGCGTCTTATCTGTAACAATAATTAGACTAAGTCAACTTATCTAGTAAAATGTGTTTAGGACGACATGAGGCCTTGGACCACACCTCAGGACTACAAGGCCCAAATATATAAATATCTAAATGTCCTGAACAGTTAAAATAGAGACCATTTTGTTTTTTAATTTACCAGACAGACAGTGTGTTTCCAGCCAAATAAATACTTTGCTTTTCACTATTGTAATTTGATATTAGTAATATTTAGCATGTCATCCCTAGCTAATGGATTCAAACTATGTTCTCTCAATAAAACATATTGTCTAAATACCCAGATGTATAAAATCACTTTAGTTGGTGATTATGTTTGGATACGGTATGTTTAAAGAAGACACAAGCTACCTCACCTCAGAGTCTCCAGTTTACATTGTGGATCTTTTACCAAATCAGAGAGCTGCTTCACCCCTGTATCCTCCAGGTCATTTTTACTCAGATCCAGCTCTTTCAGATGTGAGGGGTTTGATTTCAGAGCTGAGACCAGAGAAGCACAGCCTTCCTCAGTGATTCTACAACCTGACAGTCTGGAGAGAGATTATCATGATGTCACAAACAGAACAATAGTTCAGAATAACAGTCAATACATGACAAACAAATGTAACTCCTTCAGAGAGACACAACGTCCAGTATAGAAAGGAAACATAATCAATGCTAATAGATTACAATCTGTTTAAAAAATAAGAGTAAATAAAGTAAAGTCTACATTAGTTAATACTTTTAAAACTGAAATTCCTCAGAGAATATACTGTAGATGTAGGATAGTGTGTGTGTGTGTGTGTAATTTGCATGACTGTACTTACAGAGCAGTTCTGCAGGTCTTAATTACTGGCAGCAACCCCAGAAGACCTTTCTCTGATGTGGAGTATTTCTTCAGGTCAAACACATCAATGTCCTCTTCTGAAGTCAGTAACACATAGACCAGAGCTGACCACTGTGCAGGAGACAGTTCTTCATCAGAGAGACGTCCTGAACTCAGGTATCTTTGGATCTCCTCCACTAGAGAACGGTCATTCAGTTCATTCAGACAGTGGAACAGATTGATGCATCTCTCTGA
>CM055745.1:9114589-9142093 GCA_029465975.1 Dallia pectoralis | reverse complement strand
GATTTTTGGTGGGTTTCAAAGAGGTAGCACCAAAATAGGACTTATATATTAAAGCAAAGGAGCAATACGTAACATGTTTAAACTATGTTCCTCTCCACACATCCAAATATACAGTAGATATGGCAGATTTATGTCTGGCTCAGAACGGTGTAGGATAATTGTAGTCTGCTGCTAGACCAGAAAGAATGAAATAGAAAATAAAAGCACTATCTGAAGACCAGAAAGTTTGATTTGCTGTTCATCAACAGTTAACATCGTGTTAGTTACATCAGACAGAGTGGGCCAGTGAAACAACGCCCACATCTCCAAGTGGGTCTGGAACCTGACTCCAGTGCCGGGTATCCGGGGCTCTCCAGCCGACTTGCCTTGAATGCAACATTTAACACAAAATGGTATTGCTCATAATGTCAATTTGTATAGCTCCCATGCACGTCATAAAGGGCCTTTAAGATAGGAAGATTGAGCTGAAGCCAAACCAGACAAAGGATACAAACTAAGGAAATCAACTACTGACCAAGAACCGGGCTACAGATTTGACAGCCCTGCCCATCATATGTTGTTGGGCCTGCTCAAGACATGTTGCTCGTCGCGACTGCAGCAGTGCACTGCTACAGATTATCGCTGCCAGGCCCTGCTTAATGTTGGCAGCCATCCATATTTACTGGTGCAGCCATAAAAAGGCAAATACTAGTATTCGCTTTGGGCTAGAGAATGGCAAATAGGGGTCAATCAGGTCGCAGCCTGAGTTTAATTACTGCATGAGACTGAATTCTGATAAATGCAAATACACATCTGCATACCTACGGGTTGCACAGCCGATTAGCTAAAATAAATGTTACTGGCACTGCTATTATTACTAAGCAGTTCGCGAGAGACTAACTTAAACAAACGCGATGTTTTCTGTCAGTGCCGCCAGATTGGGCGGAATTTATTGGTCATTTTGCTGACCGGTGTCGCATTGGGCCGGCATTTAAAATGTGTTTTATTGTATAACATAACAGTTTTAATAATATATGTATTAGCGGCCTTAAATGTGTGTTTTGCTGTATAACATAACAGCCTTCTAATAACAGCATGGCTTTGGGCGGGTCTTTTAAATGTTTTATATTGTATAATGATGCATTTAGTTTTTGACAGAGACAGTGGAGATAAAGTGGTCTTTTAAATGCGTTTTATATCATAACATGTTTTTTAATAACAGCATGTATTTTGGGCGGGTTCAAAATGTGTTTTATATTGTATAACATAACAGTTTTACTGTGCATGTATTTTGGACAGAGTTAAAATGTTATTGTAGGGACATAATTATTTTTAATATATGTATTTTGGGTTTGTATAAAATGTGTTTTTTATTGATACAGGGCCTGAAGCCAACGCTTTGGCCACCAGCCACAGGGCAGGTGGATTTTGAAATCTGCTCAAGCCACAGTGGTTTTCACTGCCAAAATGTTTTGTGCCTCAAAGGTGAATGACTAGCAATGTTCTCGACCCTGTACAGAATACAACACAGTGCTGTCGAAGTTATTAACTACTTAACTAATTCATTTATACTGTTAATGACTTACACCGTATGCCTGACAGGTGGCAGGCGTTTCATTCACTGAATGTCTCATTTTATTTGTTAACACCTCAAGCTAACTGCAATACATTAGTCACTTTTAACATTTATATCAAAATACTATTTTTGCTCCGTACATACATAAGTTTGCTGCTTTTTAAGACAAGAGTTTGATTACACCAGTCAATAAGGTTATCCCTTTCACTTTAGTATTAAAACGCCTTTTGCTTTCTGCTTCCAGGGCGAAAATTGTTATCAACTTTTGGGAGGACATTATATAGCATTTTTCAGAAACACTCTGAGGGGGGACACCCATATTACTGTTGGAACTGTAACGGATATTATTATTAAAATACAAATGGCATATTGTAACGTTTCATCTGTGCTGTATGTATTGTATGTTCTGCCTTTCGTTTCTGTTTTCCAGCCCTGCGTCATTTTTACTCAAGCCTTCTCTTGTATTTCCTGTTACCCGGTCACTTCATATGAAATGCCCTTTTCTTTCTCTGAAACCGAAAATAAAAATATTATTCCGTTGGTATTGCGCTTCGCTGGCGTTGTATATCTTCCTTCTGTTGGTCGGCATTACTTAAATTAACACATAAGAAAAATCGTGTCATGTGAGATAAGCAAACCTTACAGGAGTTAACACAGATTCATTTGTAACTTCTTGTTCACAAACTTCTTTTCCCGAATACACATTAAATTCCCAGATGAATACACTATACAATGTAATTAAATATATTTAGGCAGTAATAACATTAAATATAATGGAAAATATCTTAACTTTCAATGTAGTGACTTTATAAACCTCCTTTCTTCAGCCAGGTTTAATGTAACTGAGAAGCAGCGCACTCCTCAATCGCGCTCCTGTCGTTAATGAGACAACATTAACATTGCCTGTACCACTCTGGGGTTCTGTCTGAAACAAAGACAATAGCAACCATAATCAGCAAGAAGACAGGTATTATTGATAATATTGAATTACACAGTTTTGTTGACAGTGATTATTACATACTTCGTTCTCGCCTCAACCGTTAGTTTGTCAGTCGGCAATCCCGCCGTTAGAACGTCCGCTGCAATAGCGCTTGTGCGCCAATAAAAACGTTGAAATACGTGATTGGTCAATAACAGCCACGCTTCGCTCCTCGATGCCGTGCCAGCCCATAATATCAACGCGGCAGTGTAAGACGATCGTTTCACCTCGCCGTTGCCTGTTTGGCGGGTGCCAATATGTTCTGCCGATAATTACTATTCAAAGTTGTTCTTCGGTTTCGTTTTTATAATAATCATTATGAAACAGCTTGGTTGATCGCTTTTCAGTTAAAATATAAACAGCCCATTGCCTGTCACAAATGGAAAGATCACCGAACAGTGAGAGTTTACTTGGAAAGTTTTTCATCGCCTGTTCTCTTCCACACATGGCATATAAGTTACCTGTGCAGGGGCGCTAACAGACAATTGATCTCAGGTCACGTGTGCCATCAAAGTCTAATATTACCTGTCAAATGCACAAGCAAATTATCTCTGAACAATGACATTACAAATTGCACGCGCCCAAGTAGTATGACTAAGAAAGAGCGACTCACACGTTGGTAGATCGCACCAGATGCTCTGATTTAACATTCGTTATAATAACTGTTACAGATCGCGGTCCCGATGCTCTGCGGTTTAACATTCGTTATAATACCGTTAGTGAAGCCTGGTAGATCGCGATGCCTGTATTTAACATCTGTTATAATACCAGCAGTCTGGCATCGTACCCCGATGCCTGATCGTTATAATAATGTTGGTGACAGATCATGTCTCGATCTGATTTGTTATGGGTCATCTCACAGTGAGTCTGCATCGTGTTCCCGATGCCTGGATTTAACATCCGTTATAATAACTGTTAAGTGAGTCTGGTAGACCGTGTCTCTGGATGCCTGATTTAACATATTATGGTCAGCTAGTGAGTCTGGTGCAGACTGCACCCGATGCTCTGATTTAACATCTGGTATACAATTAGTGAGTTCAGACTGTGTCTCTGATGCTCTGGATTTATGTTATAATAACTGTGTTAGTGAGTCTGGCAGATCGCGTTCCCGATGCTCTGACATCTCGTTATAATAATCGTTAGTGAGTTCGGTGTTCCGATCTGCGGGATTTAACATCTGTTATAATAACCGTTAGCGGTTGGTAGACCGCGTTCTGATGCTCGATTTAACATCTGTTATAATAACTGTTCGTGAGTCTGCAGATCGTACCCTGATGCTCTGGATTTAACATCTGTTATAATACCCAGTTAGTGAGTTCAGATCATGTTCCTGATCTGGATTTAACATCTGTTAGTAATTTGAATGTTATGAAACAGACTGTCTCTGATGCTCTGGATTTAACACTGTCATAATAACTGCTGCGAGTCTGGTGAACTGATGCCTGGATTTAACATACTTAAGTGAGTCAGGAATGCGTTCTGATGCTCTGATTTAACATCTGGCAGGACACTGCGAGTGTCTGGTAGATCATGAACCTGATGCTCCTGATTTAACGGTGTTGCAGCACTTGTTAAGAGTTGGTGCATCGTGCTCTGATTTAACATCTGTTATAATACTGTTAGTGAGTTTCAGGATCATGTCTCGATGCTCTGATTTAACATCTGCTTGACACCGTTAAGTGAGTTCGGTGTTCGATGCTCTGATTTAACATCTGTTGTTGGTAGACGTGTTCTGATGCTCTGATTTAACATCTGTTATACACTGTTATGGCAGGG
The DNA here is from genome assembly GCA_029465975.1 of Dallia pectoralis. Taxonomy (NCBI): domain Eukaryota; kingdom Metazoa; phylum Chordata; class Actinopteri; order Esociformes; family Umbridae; genus Dallia; species Dallia pectoralis. The sequence goes on along the minus strand of CM055745.1, from coordinate 9,137,783 downwards.
GTGCACGCGTCCCATGCCTGGGATTTAACACTGTTGGCCACTTTGCTTGTCCAGCTGATGTAAACTACAGTGTTATGTACCGATAATATAAACATTCAAATAAATAATATTTTATAAATGTATAATGTATCTAACGTGAATTACTATAAAAATATCAGAACATTTACCGAGAATATTTGCTTTTGACGCCCATTTCTTCTATACAACTGATTCAATTTCATGTGAGAATATGACTGATTAACTTAACCAGTAGCGTTATTTCTTTACCGATAATACTACTCAGTTGTTCTCTCGTTTTTGTTTTATAATAATCATTATAAAATTACAGCTGACGTTTAGTGAAAATTTGCATCTACTACTAAAAATTCTAATCTATACGTTCATTCAGAATGGAAGATCGAACAGGTTTACTGGTTACCCGTGCTGTCTGTCTTCTCTCGAAACATGGTATTACATAAGCTACCTCGTAGGGGCGCAACAGACATTTGATTCAGTCACTGCAGTTATCAAAAGTCAAAGTATTATTGGTTAAATGCACCTAACATAGAGTCATAATGAATAATGACACAGTTTATGACTCCAAGACGTTTATTTATATTTATTTATATTTATATATTGTTATTATTTATTATTAGCGTAATCATACATAGAAGCATTCATCAAAGTACAGAGGAAAATAATAATACATTGTGGTGTATTTAATACTACTAAATAGGTCCAGATATGTAATAACTGTCGCTTTATTAAACACTACCTCTTAGTTTTTTCAATGATTATAATGCTGGGCCAGTACGTTGTAGTGCTGCCAGAAAGTTTCGAGATGCATATGTCAATCATTTTTCAGACGAACATTATCTTCAGTTATTTTAGAAAATGTCTTAGATTTCAGTGATTATGGAGAGTTCTGACGTGCGGAAGAGTCAGAGCGTGGGAATCTAACGTGCTGCGAGCCAGAGCAAAGAAAAGAGCAACACCCGCTCTGTTCCACGTCACGACGCTCTACGTTGTTGTCTCTACGTCATACTTCCAGATCTGTCTCTCGTGCGGGTCGATTGCCGCTGGAAAGCCGTTATTTTACTTATAAAGTTTTAAATATGCATATTTTTATGACAAAAACTGGATACTTCTTCGATTTCTGGAGCCGATTTATTACTTTTGTGAAGATCGCATGCACATTTTTGGGACTTGGAAGGAATACAGAGGGACCCTGCTACCATTTTAATCACTGAAAGATCTAAGACATTTTCTAAAATAACTGGAAAATGTGTTTGTCTGAAAAATGATTGGCATATGCATCTCGAATTGCATAGCAGGAAAATTATTTTTTGTCGAACTATTATACAACTAAGAAACAGACAGACTCAAAAAGAGATGGCGATAAGCCAGACTATATCATATGCGTAGTTCGACCAACGATGACTAACATTACTAGCATTTCTCCATGTGTTGGCACTCCATTAGACCATAGACCAGCAAGACAGTGGTTCGTAAGGCTTATTTGTAGCTCAATAAATTACTCCTATGTAGTTTGAAATCAGGGAATGGAGAGGTGTGGCAACATTTACCCTGCATAGCTTGCCCTAGAGTGGTTCCTGGATAAAGAATGATGGGGCTCCATGGAGACTATCAAGGTCAAATGTCTGAGTGGATGAGAAGTTGACTTGTAGTAAGAAGTTGCCTGTTAAATTTCCCCGACTGTGACAAATGCCTTGGGCAAGGCACTTCACTCCTAAGTTGATCTACGTCCCTGTACTTAGCTCCTGGTGACCCGAGGGCTGAACAGTGCAAGATCTTATTCCAGTGGGGGCACTTTTTGGTAAAAAGGGTTGGATCTATGTGTAATCAATGTGATCTGTAGTTATTTGGTCTTTTACTGTACCCTTCCTGAAAGCGCCTTGTGCACCTTCTGGTTGTTGTACGGTGCTATATAAATACAATTTGATTGGATTTCCTATTTACACTGTGTTGTGTGAAGAAGGGCAAGTCACATTGATCCAAGTGTAGTTTATTAATGAGGTCAGATTGACAATTTCAATCATAGCCTGTTGCTATTTTACTCTGAAAATTAAAGAGACTTAATAACACATAAACTGGGATAGGAAGCACTGATGGTAGTCAAAAACTTCCAAATGTTTTTTCATGTCTAATAGAAAACAATACAATCAGAGTATATGTATTCTAAAAAGAGATTAACTTGGATGAAATCCAATCATGGTTCAAAAATGTTTCGATCTGTCTCAATGACATTTTCATTTACCATGTAAGATCATATAAAATGTTACCCTGTTTCTTTTAAGATAAATTAAAAACGAATTTCATTATTAATTTTCAGCTCACAAACAGCATCATCAAGAAAACAGCCATTAAACTCTAATATACTCAAAACAGAAAACGCCATTGATAATCATCCAGCTTGGTTGTGGTGCTATTACTTCTGGCTCGTACATTTTGCCATTGAACCACAACGTCCACTAATTATTTTGGACAAAATACATTTCATGAACTACTGTGGCTATATCACTTAAGCCAGCAAATGCTTAATACAAGGTCTTAGTCTAATCCGGGCGACTCCTTACCCCCTTCCCTTAGCCCTTCCCCTAGTTTGCGCGCTCGCGCGACACCAAGTGCTGTCCGAATACTCCTTTTGATCAAGACGAAGGGGTAAGACTGAGGGGTGTATACCCTTGAAACCAAGATTTTCCGGAGTCTACTTGAAACCAAGGGGTACCCAGAACACATTGCGAGACGTCACAATGGCTGCTAGATCATCAAAAGCGACCCATAAATGTAGTATTTTCGGATTAAATAGCTTAATTTAAAAATTACGACACAATTGTTTTGTGATCTACTCAGTCCTGCATATATATTTTTAACCATTTTAATAATTGTGTTTTTAAATCGCTTACTTTTGACAGTTTTCAACGCCAAAGGACATATTGCTAATTTGTCCCGCATTTCTCTGACTACCTTTACTCAATGCATGTTTGTCTACAGTTAACTCTCTTTTAGCAGATAATTCATATCAGTGCATAACATGTTGCTTTTGGAATAGCGATTAAAGTGCTTTACATACTGTCCTGAATCACACAGGACGCCGGAGGAAACTCCGGCAATAATTCGCTTTCGGGCAGAAAATGAACAGAAGTTTCATGCTGTATAACCATAGATCGCAGCAGCATTAGTGTACAACATATTTGATATCATATAGACACTGGTGAGCACATTTTAATTTAAATAGTACTGTTATTTCAACAATTGTATATGTTTTACAATGTTGTTCAATAAATACATGTTTTGATTGTGGTTTCTGTATCGATTTCACACGACATTCAACAGTGATATATAGGCTCACAGTAGTGTGGATGAAAATATTTATTGAAAACAGCCTTCAGTAGAGCAGCAGGTTTATTTATAGCACGGTGCTTTACAAAACATTAAAACAATAGTGAAGACAGAAGGCACTGCACCATATGCATCACACAAACATATATCTACTACATACATCGAATTACATGCGCAGCAGACGTGTTGGGGTTTATGCATCAGAATAGATCACAGTCTGGTATCAAATATTTTACACCACGGTTGAGTTGGGAAAATGTTTGTTACCTTGTTGTTAAACTATGAACTTTAAATACAATACATTGACGTTGTTTGCAACCACCGCATACCATAAGCAACAACAGCATTTTCGTACGTATTTCTGCGTATTTGTTGCAAACACCGCAAACATAATCTGAAATCCACACCGACAACATACACACTTTTCCAGACTGCATCTCCGGTTTGAGATCAAATACTTGTGTCGCCTGGGTGACGCAGCAGCCAGCTAGCGACGATGTATGATGACGTAGCCAAAACCGAGTGGTGTCCCAATTCCTAGGGGAACGTAGAGCCCTTACCACTGTGGCTCTCGAGGGCCATGGGTAGGGCAAACCAAGGGTAGGGCTATAAGGGTTGCCTTTGCTCCCTTACTCCACTCACCACCAGAGACCTTCCTTTTCTGTGGGTCTCTTTCCAGTCAGCTGCTCACACCCACCTCACATGAGCAGGGCTCACGCACTGACTGACCAGTACCCAGCACATGCCGCCTGCCGGCCAGTGACGCAAGCCACAAGAAGGCAGCCTATGAAATCTAATGTAATCAATCAGAACATTATTGAGGTGATAAAAAAACTGTCATTACACTATCTGCCTCAGGAGATGATTGAGGTATGAAGAACTGGGAGACAGTGCTTTGCTTTCTTTGACTTCTGGCATTGCGGGAATGTTGCTCCCCCGATTGCATGCTGTCGCACATCTGACAACCCACCGTGGGCAACAGAGAACACTCGCCGACAAATTTTGCAGTTGGCTTGATATTAATTTACGCTGACATTTTCCAGACACGTATTTGTTTCCTCCCCATCTCTCATCTATATTTTTGCATACGCTTTCGTTTCAGCGCTGGACGCGGAGGGTATTTGGAGCAGCCTCCGCCATTCTTTCAAATAGACTCTCTGCCAAGAGACCCGCCCTCCTCTGCCTCTGATTGGCCGTGACCCTGAAACAAACCAATCAATCCAAAGATGGCAGCCTCGAGTATTACCCAATCAGGGGCAGAATAGGACGAGTCTTGCATGATTTGCATTGATAGATGATGCATTCATTGAGACAATTCCGAAAATACGGGACAAACCCCGTCCCGTATTGATTCAAAACGGGACGCGCTATTTTATTCTCAAATACGGGACGATTCCGTATTTTAAGGGACGGGTGGCAACCCTACTTACGGCGGCTGTCAGATCCCCTGGCCGTATTTACAGCTGAGTTGATTGCGGTGCTGTTGGCCTTACAATGGGTGGAGGAAAAGGTGCAGGATGGGGTCGTTGTTTTCTCGGACTCGTGCACGGTCTTGAAGAGCTTGCAGTCCTGAAGCTCGGACAGCAGACAGGACATGGTGCTGGAGACACTGGGTCGGGTGGTGCGGAAAGGGTGCCAAGTTAGGTTTGCGTGGGTACCAGCGCATGTGGGGGTGGAGGGTAATGAGGCAGCTGACAGGCTGGAGAAGAAGGCCCTAGGGGAAAAGGAGGTCTCTCTGGTGGTGAAGTGGAGTAAGGGGAGGCAAAGGCCCAATCCGAATACTCCCACTTACCCCTTAGCCCTACCCCTTAGTTTACCCCTACCCCTTGGCCCTCGAAACCGAGTGGTAAGGGCTACGTTCCCCTAGGAATTGGGACACCACTCGGTTTTGGCTACGTCATCATACATCGTCGCTAGCTGGCTGCTACGTCACCAGAGGCGACACAAATGTTGATCTCAAACTTCGGAGATGCAGTCTGGAAAAGTGTGTATGTTGTCGATTGTGTGGATTTTAGTTATGTTTTTGCGATTGTTTGCAACAAATCGCAGAAATCAAGCGAGAAGAGGTCTACGACGCCTACGAATGCTGGTAGTTTAACTTATGGTATGTATCGATTGGTTGCAAACAACATTGTCGTATTGTATTTAAAGTTCACGGAACTAACCAACAAGGTAGCAAACATTTTTCCCAACTCAGCCATTAATGGTGTAAAATTGTTTTATTTTCCAGACTGGTGGTCCAACAAGATACAGTGCCATAAACCCCAACACGTCTATACTGCGCATATGGTTCGATGTATGTAGTAGATATATGTTTGGTGGCGGTGCATATGGATGCAGATGTTCTTCTGTGTACTATTGTTTTTAATGTTTTTGTAAAGCACACGTGCTATATAAATAAACCTGCTTGCTTCCTACTGAAGGCTGTTTTCAATAAATATTTTCATCCACACTGCATTGTGTTTTGTATATCTGTTTCAGTGATCACTGTTTTGAATGTCATTGATCGATGTACAGAAACCCTTAATCAAAAACATGTATTTATTGAACAACATTGTAAAACATATACAATTGTTAAATAACAGTACTATTTAAATTAAATGTGCTCACCAGTGTCCTGTATGATATCCAAATTATGTTGTACACCTAATCTTTATACAGTCTATGGTTGTACAGCATGAAACTTCTGTTCATTTTCTGCCCGAAAGCGAATTATTTGCCGGGTTTCCTCCGGCGTCCCTGTGTGATTCGGGACGGTATGTAAAGCACTTTAATCGCTATTCCAAAAGCAACATGTTATGCACTGATATGAATTATCTGCTAAAAGAGTTAACTGTAGACAAACATGCATTGAGTAAAGGTAGTCAGAGAAATACGGGACAAATTAGCAATGTATCTTTGGCGTTGAAAACTGTCAAAAAGTAGCGATTTAAAAAAAAAACTTCAATTATTAAAATGGTTAAAAATATATATGTACGGGACTGAGTAGATCACAAAACAATTGTGTCGTAATTTTTAAATTCGCTATTTAATCCGAAAATACTACATTTATGGGTCGCTTTTGATGATCTAGCAGCCATTGTTGACGTCTCGCAATGTGTTCTGGGTACCCCTTGGTTTCAAGTGAGCTCTCGGAAAATCTTGGTTTCAAGGGGTATACACCCCTCAGTCTTACCCCTTCGTCTTGATCAAAAGGAGTATTCGGACAGCACTTGGTGTCGCGCGAACGCGCAAAACTAAGGGGAAGGGCTAAGGGGAAGGGGTAAGGGGGAGTATTCGGATTGGGCCTAAGACCTTGTATTAAGCATTGCTGGCTTAAGTGATATAGCCACAGTAGTTCATATCTCAAATGTATTTTGTCCAAGAATAATTAGTGGACGTTGTGGTTCAATGGCAAAATGTACGAGCCAGAAGTATTAGCACCACAACAAGCTGGATGATTATCAATGGCGTTTTCTGTTTTGAGTATATTAGAGTTTAATAGCTGTTTCTTGATGATGCTATTTGTGAAGGCTAAGAGAATTAATAATGAAATTCGTTTTTAATTTATCTTAAAAGAAACAGGGTAACATTTTATATGATCTTACATGGTAAATGAAAATGTCATTGAGACAGATCAAGAAACATTTTTGAACCATGATTGGATTTCATCCAAGTTAATCTTTTTTTTAGAATACATATACTCTGATTGTATTGTTTTCTATTAGACATGAAAAAAACATTTGGAAGTTTTTGACTACCATCAGTGCTTCCTATCAGTTTATGTGTTATTAAGTCTCTTTAATTTTCAAGAGTAAAATAGCAACAGGCTATGATTGAAATTGTCAATCTGACCTCATTAATAAACTACACTTGGATCAATGTGACTTGCCCTTCTTCACCACAACACAGTGTAAATAGGAAATCAATCAAATTGTATTTATATAGCACCGTACAACAACCAGAAGGTGCACAAGGCGCTTTCAGGAAGGGTACAGTAAAAGACCAGAAATAACTACAGATCACATTGATTACACATAGATCCAACCCTTTTTACCAAAAAAGGGTGCCCCCACTGGAATAAGATCATTGCACTGTTCCAGCCCCTCGGGTCTACCAGAAGACTAAGTACAGGGACGTGGATCAACTTAGGGTAAAGTGCCTTGCCCAAGGCATTTGTCACAGTCGGGGAATTTAACAGGCAACTTTCTTACTACAAGTCCAACTTCTCATCCACTCAGACAGCTGACGCCTATTAGTCATCTCCATGGAGCCCATCATTCTTTATCCAGGAACTCCTCTAGGACAAGCTATGCAGAATAAATGTTGCCACACCTCTCCATTCCCTGATTTCAAACTACATAGGGTAATTTGACCGTTGAACACAAAATAAGCCTTACAGTTACTGTCTTGCTGGTCTATGGTCTAATGGGTACCAACACATGGAGAAATGCTAGTAATGTTAGTCTATCGTTTGGTCAGACTACACATTATGATATAGTCTGGCTTGTCAGGCTATGTATACATCTCTTTTGTAAGGTCTGTCTGTTTAACTAGTTAATATAATAGTTCGGCCAAAAATAATATTAAACCTTTTCACCCTTATGCAGTTCGAGATGCATATGCCAATCATTTTTCAGACAAACACATTTTCAGTTATTTTAGAAAATGTCTTAGATCTTTCAGTGATTAAAATGAGAAGTTATGGGGTCCACCTCTGTATTCCTTCTTCAAGTCCCAAAAATGTGCATGCATTCTTCACAAAAGTAATCCATCCGGCTCCAGGGGGATAAACGAAGGCCTTCCGAGGGTAATCCGGTTTTGTCATAAAAATATACATATTTAAAACTTTATAAAGTAAAATAACTGGCTTCCGGTAACGGTCGACCCGCTTTCAAGGGAGACGGATCCTGGAGTATGACGTAGGACGTAGCGTAGGAAGCGTCGTGACGTGGAACAAACGGAGTGTTGTGTTTTGCTCTTTTCAACTGCTCTGGTTTGCTTTGCTCTCTGGCTGCGCTGTCACGTTCGTTCCACGTCACGATGCTTCCTACGCTACGTCAGAACTTCTCATTATAATCACTGAAATCTAAGACATTTTCTAAAATAACTGAAAATGTGTTCGTCTGAAAAATGATTGACATATGCATCTCGAACTTTTCTGGCAGCTTTCTGGCGTGCTTTTGGCAAAACTGTTTGGGCCTGTTTTGCCCCTGCATTCCTGGCGGTATAATGGCCAAAACTAAGAACAGTGTTTGGGCCATAAAAGGCCCGGAACAATTTTGCTATCTGGGACCTATTTAGTAGTATTAAATACACCACAATTGTATTATTATTTTCCTCTGTAAAGCACATTGAATTGCTTCTATGTATGAATTGCGCTAACTAAATAATAATAATAATAAATATAAATATAAATAAATATAAATAAACGTGCTTGGGTCATAAACGTTGTCATTGTTCATTATGACTCTATGTTATTAGGTGCATTTAACCAATAATACGCTTTGACTTTGATGAGCTGCAGTGACTGAGATCAAATGTCTGTTAGCGCCCCCTACTGGTTAACTTATGTAATACATGTTTCGGGGAGGGGACAGGTAGCACAGGTGAAACCAGAAGTAAATACCTGTTCAGTCTCCATTTTGTTCTGACGGAGCAGCATAAGATTAGAATTTTTAGTAGTAGATTTTAAATTTTCACTAAAAACGATCAACCAAATGATTTTATAATGATTATTATAAAACAAAAGCAGAGAGAACAACAACTTGGAGTAAGTAATTATCAGTATTAAAGTGCTGCTACTACAGTTAAGTTAATCAGTCCATATTCTCACATAGGGAGTGAATCAGTTGTATAGAGAAATGGACGTCAAAGCAAATATTCATTAAATGTTCTGATATTTTTTTATAGTAATTCTACGTTAAGATACATTATACATTTATAAAATATTATTTATTTAGTGTTTATATTTATCAGTACATAACACTTAATAGTTTACATCAACTGACTGGACCAAACTAAAGTAATTATACCAGATGTTAAATCCAGAGCATCAGGACACGGTCTACCAGACTCACTAACAGTTATTATAACAGATGTTAAATCCAGAGCATCAGGACACGGTCTACCAGACTCACTAACAGTTATTATAACAGATGTTAAATCCAGAGCATCAGGACACGGTCTACCAGACTCACTAACAGTTATTATAACAGATGTTAAATCCAGAGCATCGGGACACGGTCTACCAGACTCACTAACAGTTATTATAAGATGTTAAATCCAGAGCATCAGGACACGGTCTACCAGACTCACTAAAGTTATTATAACATACAAATCCAGAGCATCAGGACACGGTCTACCAGACTCACTAACAGTTATTATAACAGATGTTAAATCCAGAGCATCAGGACACGGTCTACCAGACTCACTAACAGTTATTATAACAGATGTTAAATCCAGAGCATCAGGACACGGTCTACCAGACTCACTAACAGTTATTATAACAGATGTTAAATCCAGATCAGGACACGGTTCAAAGTTATTATAACAGATGTTAAATCAGAGCATCAGGACACGGTCTACCAGACTCACTAACAGTTATTATAACAGATGTTAAATCCAGAGCATCAGGACACGGTCTACCAGACTCACTAACAGTTATTATAACAGATGTTAAATCCAGAGCATCAGGACACGGTCTACCAGACTCACTAACAGTTATTATAACAGATGTTAAATCCAGAGCATCAGGACACGGTCTACCAGACTCACTAACAGTTATTATAACAGATGTTAAATCCAGAGCATCAGGACACGGTCTACCAGACTCACTAACAGTTATTATAACAGATGTTAAATCCAGAGCATCAGACTCACTAACAGAACAGTTATTATAACAGATGTTAAATCCAGAGCATCAGGACACGGTCTACCAGACTCACTAACAGTTATTATAACAGATGTTAAATCCAGAGCATCAGGACACGGTCTACCAGACTCACTAACAGTTATTATAACAGATGTTAAATCCAGAGCATCAGGACACGGTCTACCAGACTCACTAACAGTTATTATAACAGATGTTAAATACAGAGCATCAGGACACGGTCTACCAGACTCACTAACAGTTATTATAACAGATGTTAAATACAGAGCATCAGGACACGGTCTACCAGACTCACTAACAGTTATTATAACAGATGTTAAATCCAGAGCATCTGGACACGGTCTACCAGACTCACTAACAGTTATTATAACAGATATTCATATTTTCTTGAATCATACTACTTAGATGATGTGTGCAGTTTCCCAACAATGTCATTGTTCAGGATGATTCTATGTTTCTTGGTGCATTTGACAAATAATATTAGACTTTGATGAGCTGCAGTGACTGAGATCAATTGTCTGTTAGCGCCCCCTACTGGGTAACTTATGTAATACATGTGTGGGAGAGGGGACAGGTAGCACAGGTGAAACCAGAAGTAAATACCTGTTCAGTCTCCATTTTGTTCTGACGGAGCAGTAGACGATTTAAATGTTTTAACTGAAAACGATCAACCAAATGATTTCATAATGATTATTATAAAAACAAAGCAGAGAGAACAACAACTTGGAGTAAGTAATTATCAGCAGGGCATGAAATTGGCACCCGCCAAATGCGGGTAACTTTTGTGATTGGCGGGTGAAACCGTCAATCTACCTGCCACGTTGGCGGGTAGCCAATAAGACAACACAACATCGAGCAAGCGTTGTGTTGTTGACCAATCACGTAGCCTATTGTTTTTGTTAAGCAAGCCCGCTATTTTCTTGGACGTTCGAGACAAAATGCTGGCGTGAAGAGGTTGCCGGCTGTAGAGCAACGAAAAGAGGACGGTTCCAGGGGCGGAAATCCCGGGGGGGACACGAAATATGATATGCCCCCCCCCCCCAATAAATCACTGTCAACAAAACTGTGTAATTTCAATATTATCAATAATACGCAATGAAAGCGCTTTGCTGATTATGGACACTATTGTGCTTTTTTGTTTCAAAAGATTGCGAACCCTGCCCTTGGTCCCAGAATGGTTTGATCCACAGGCAATGTTAATGTTGTCTCGTGAACATTAGGGCGCGATTAAGGGGAGTCGCGCTCTTCTCAGTTTACATTAAACCTGGCTGAGAAAAGGAGGGGTTTTATAAGTCACTACAGTACAAAGTTAAAATGTTTTCCATTATATTTAATGTTGTACCTTTAAATATATTTAGTACATTGTATAGTGTTAATATTCATCTGGGAACAATGTGGCTGATTTGCTCGGGAAGAGTTTGTGAACAAGTTACAAATGAATCTGTGTTAACTCCTGTAAAAAGGTTTAGCTTATGTTTTCTGTAAATCTATCTCACATATTTTGATTTCTTATGTATTAATTTAAGATTAACAATGCCGACCAACAGAGGAGAAACCAGGGAGACTATATACAGACATAACGAGCACAAATACCAACAGGTGTAAACAGTTACACAGGACAGGAAAGAAAAGGGCATTTCATATAAGTGACCGGGTAGCAGGAAAATACAAAAGGGAAACGGGTAAAAGTGGCCGGGGAGCTGGAAAAACAAAAGAAACAAAGGCCAGAACATACAATACATACAGCACAGACATGAAACGTTACAATATATACATTTAACATATTACAATGTAGGCTATCCGTTTACAATTACAGCAGTAATATGGGTGTCCCCCCTCAAGAATTGTTTCTGAGAAAATGCTATATAATTGTCCTCCCCAAAGTTGATAACAGATTTTCGCCCCTGGACGGTTCCAAAAATAAAAAAGACGTTTTAATACTAAGTGGAAAGGGATGGCAAGGTTCGTGACTGGTTGGTGTACGACGTCACAACAGACTCTTGTCTTAAAAAGCAACAAACTTATAATATGTACGAACTTAAAAATAGTATTTTGATATAAATGTTAAAGTGACTAATGTATTGCAGTTAACTTGCAGGTGTTAACTAAATAAATGAGACATTCAGTGAGATGAAACGCCTGCCACACCAGGTCAGATACAGTTGTAAGTCATTATGTTGATCTAGTCATAAATGAGATTGGTTAAGTTGGTTAATAACTCGACAGCACTTTAATGTGTATTCTGTACAAGTTCGAGAACCATTCTTATGCATTTTCTGAGTCATTCACCTTTATTTTAGGCACAAAACATTTTGGCTGGTAAAAAACCACTGTGGCAGGTAGATTTCAAAATCCACCTGCCACAGTGGCTGGTGGCCAAAAACGTTAACTTCAGGCCCTGTATCCAATAAAAAACACATTTTAAATACCAGCCCAAAATGCATACTGTTATTAAAACTGTTATGTTATACAATATAAAACACATTTTAAATACCAGCCCAAAATGCATACTGTTATTAAAACTGTTATGTTATACAATATAAAACACATTTTAAAGACCCGCCCAAAATACATACTGTTATTAAAACTGTTATGTTATACAATATAAAACACATTTTAAAGACCCGCCCAAAATACATACTGTTATTAAAACTGTTATGTTATACAATATAAAACACATTTTAAAGACCCGCCCAAAATACATACTGTTATTAAAACTGTTATGTTATACAATAAAAACACACATTTTAAAGACCCGCCCAAATTACATACTGTTATTAAAACTGTTATGTTATACAATAAAAAACACATTTTAAATACCAGCCCAATGCATTTTTTTCCGGTCAGACGTGACCAATCAGTTCCCGCCCAATCTGGCAACACTGACAGAAACCTCACGTTTGTTAAGTTAGTCTCTCACCGAACTGCTAGTAATAATAACGAATGCCAGTAACACATTTATTTTAGCTAATCCGGCTAAACATGTGCAACCCCGTAGATACCAATAAATAATGTATTTGTTTATCAAATTCAGTCTCATACAGTAGTCGCTTCAGATACTGATATAATTGACTATTTTGCCATTATTCTCTAGCCCAAAGCTTGAATACCTAGTATTTTACTGATTACTCAGTTTTTTATGTACACCAGTAAGATATGGATGTACCAGCATTAGAAGCTTGAATAACCGGTGTTTACTAACTGTTGATCATCCTGTAGCTGGTCTACCTGCTACGGTCGGAGGTGTGACAGGCAACATGTCCAGCTGAGCAGGTAGGCTTAACAATAACCCTTATGAATAAGGCAGGGCTAATCAAATCTGGACCTTGAGGCCCAAAACCCGGTTCTTGGTTTGTTCTACCTGCTAGTTGATTTGGCATTTCAGGTCTGATGCAGTCCCACATTAGTTGATTTCCTTAGTTTGTATCCTTTGTCTGGTTTAGGCTGCATTTCAAATGCTCACATCTGTTATCTTCTGTAAAGCCCTTTATGACATTGCATACAAAAAGGGCTATACAAATTGACATTATGAAACTAATACACCCATTTTGTGTTAAATGTTACACATTCCAGGAACCTGAAATCAGCTGGGAGAGCAGAGATCTTCATTTGGATACCAGCACTGGAGTCCAGGTTCCAGATATTTCCTGCCCCCTTAGTGGAGATGAAATGAGAGCGTTGACAAATTAAATAGATCCCACTGGCCCTTCTGTCTCTTTTGGTGCTGACATTTATTTTGATGTTGTCAAGTTTGTTGAGCAACTGATTGCATCTAGGTAGTCACTCAGTGAACATGTAAATAAACTCTGGTCTTGGAATAGTGCTTTTTTATTTCTATTTCATTCTTTTCTGGTCTAACGCTAGACTGAATTATCCCTACACACGTTCTGAATTGGACATAAATGTTTCTACTATCTACTGTATATTTGGATGGTAATGGAGGGAACATAGTTTAAACATGTTACACATTATTGCTGCTTGCTTTTAATATATAAATTGAGTCCTGTTTTTGGTGCTACATAACAGAGCCCACCAAGATAAAGCCATTGTATTTTGGCCATTAACACCACAAAACATCATGTGCATTATTGCTACAATTAACCGTTCAAAAAAATGAATCTCTAATTTGTTCAAAAACAACATAGCATTGACACTGGGTACTGATGTTGTATAGATTCATTTCAGTTAAGACATGGATACAAATAACATCATTTTTCAGGACTTGTCATTGTTCTGCCAGATCCAGACAGTGTTGCTGATGTTAGATTGAAAAGAAAAAGGACACTAGAAAAATAGGAGGCATAAATACATAAGCAATGTCCTGGCATTCATGTGATTTCCCATTTAACATAATGTATTACTGGTTAAGGATCTGTCTGGTCTAAATACACAGATCCACATACACAATCTGAAACATTTTACAATTTGACATTAGTGCTAGAGATCTATTGGTGGATGGTAAAAACATAACATGTGTTAGGGTTTAATGGACTGTATTTTAGGGTTGGTGAACTTCAATGTATTCACTCTCGTGTGCCGGTTTGAGAACAGATGACAAACAAGAGGGTGCCAGTTGACGTGTTTAATATAGAACTGATCCAGGATCCTACTTAACTGAATGTTACAGCATTTGTAATCCTTAATACTGGTGGTGCATAAAGGAGTTCATATAACAAATAGGGATGTGGTCTGAAACAATCAGGATAAATACATTAGCAAATTGAACAGTATATGTTAATCATTACACTGGACCCATCTTAACAATAGCATCACCGGATAGCCTCTCAAACTGCAGTTTATCTAGACACACGGATATGCTCCTTTACTACATAAGCAGTCGTTTTTACATTATCATTTAACTGGCAATATGTTCATCATCTAACAATATTGCAGTACACTTAACAGACTAGTGATTACATACATAGTAGATGAGTTGTGGTTTATAGAAATGACAGTACAACAAAAATATATGGCTAGCAAGAATACGCTAATGAGCATGTAGATTGGTGGCAAATTACGAATTAGCATATGAATGAAAAAACAACATTTACTGTTATAATCCGTTAGTCAATAAAGTTATGTAGAAGCAAGTAATAGGTATTCACATTTCCAGAAGGACACACACCAATCTCACGTTAAACAATTAATTTATTAATTAATGAACAATTAACTTAATCAACTTTATATCTTGGTTCATCTCTCATCCCCCTCAATCACGGAGAAAATGTGTAAACAAAACTACACCACTGTCATCAGCCTAGTTGAACATGGGCTCATCAATATTATAGCAGCTTATCTAAGCCTTTTGTACAACATGTGTTTTAATGTAGTTATATTATCATCAGTATATTGTTCTATGTCATGTCTGTTGATATTGATGATTTTAGGTACTCTTACCTGAATCAAATACACGCAAACCAGGACGATGCTAATACAGCTACTGGAATTTGCAATATTAAACCAATTTAGTAGACGTATAAAATTTTAATACCCACAAGACATTTGTTTTACCCACAAGACATTTGTTTTACCCGCAAGACATTTGTTTTACAAACAGGACATTTGGCAGTGATTTGATTCCATAGTAATCAACATGCCACTTCCCACATGTAAAGAACCTATATAAACATATATGTTTTAATATAGGTTTTGATATATGTTTTTAATATATGTGACATATAAAATTGGCCGTTTTCCTATATTATATGTACATATATGTGCATATATGCACCTATATGCACCTAACATATATGCACCTAACATATATGCACCTATATGCACCTAACATATATGCACCTATATGCACCTAACATATATGCACCTATATGCACCTAACATATATGCACCTAACATATATGCACCTAACATATATGCACATATATGCACCTAACATATATGCACCTATATGCACCTAACATATATGCACCTATATGCACCTAACATATATGCACCTATATGCAGCTAACATATATGCACCTATATGCACCTAACATATATGCACCTATATGCACCTAACATATATGCACCTATATGCACCTAACATATATGCACCTATATGCACCTAACATATATGCACCTATATGCACATATATGCACAACATATATGCACCTAACATATATGCACCTATATGCACCTAACATATATGCACCTATATGCACCTAACATATATGCACCTATATGCACCTAACATATATGCACCTAACATATATGCACCTATATGCACCTAACATATATGCACCTATATGCACCTAACATATATGCACCTATATGCACCTAACATATATGCACCTAACATATATGCACATATATGCACCTATATGCACCTAACATATATGCACCTAACATATATGCACCTATATGCACCTAACATATATGCACCTATATGCACCTAACATATATGCACCTCACATATATGCACCTAACATATATGCACATATATGCACCTAACATATATGCACCTAACATATATGCACCTATATGCACCTAACATATATGCACCTAACATATATGCACCTATATGCACCTAACATATATGCACCTATATGCACCTAACATATATGCACCTATAGGCACCTAACATATATGCACCTAACATATATGCACATATATGCACCTAACATATATGCACCTATATGCACCTAACATATATGCACCTATATGCACCTAACATATATGCACCTATATGCACCTAACATATATGCACCTAACATATATGCACCTATATGCACCTAACATATATGCACCTATATGCACCTAACATATATGCACCTTTATGCACCTAACATATATGCACCTAACATATATGCACCTTCAATGTAGAAAAAGTGGTCTAAAGAAGACAAACAATATAAGACAGTGTTGAACTTATGTTGCGCTCAACGGTAAATGCGTGAATTTGAAATAAACAAAAACGTCTAGAGTTTATCTTCTCTCGTATCTTTATTTTCAGAATCATTCGGAATTTACAACATTAACGTGCTCACAGATCTTCAGCTGCTGTACAGTCGACTACGTCACTACGTCAAAGACGTAATACACGTAATACACAAACACAAAAAAAAATCTGTTACCGTAATACAACGAGTAAGAGTGCAATCCTTCAACAGAATTCATCAGGAACCCCAAGTGCTTACAGCTGGCTGCGATTGGAGACATCTTGTATGTACATATAGGTCTTATATGTGGATATAAAGAAGCAATACAGGAGACCTATATGGCCTGTATATGCACATATATGCCCTTCAATTTAGCCTATATGTGGCATATATGCGCATATATGAAGCATATATATTATCATATATGTGCATATATGTGGCATATATGCGCATATATGCAGCATATATATTATCATATATGTGCATGTATGCTGTATATATGCAGCATTTATGTGCATATAGGTTACATATAGGTTACATATATGCACATATATCCTCATATAGGTTGTTTCCATATGGGTTAATATTCAGGCCTGGGTTTTGGTGCATTTGACCAATAATAGACTTTGACTTTGCTGAACTGCAGTGACTGAGATCAAATATCTGTTAGTGCCCCCTACTGGTTAACTTATGTAATACCTGTTTGGGGGAGGGGACAGGTAGCACAGGTGAAACCAAAAGTAAATACCTGTTCAGTATCCATTTTGTTCTGACGGAGCAGCATAAGATTAGCATTTTTAGTAGTAGATTTTAAAATTTCACTGAAAATGATCAACCAAATGATTTCATATCGATTTATTATAAAACCAAACCAGAGAGAACAACAACTTGGAGTAAGTAATTATCAGTATTAAAGTAAGTGCTGCTACTTCAGTTAAGTTAATCAGTCCATATTCTCACATAGAGAGTGAATCAGTTGTATAGAGAAATGGACGTCAAAGCAAATATTAATTACATGTTTGTTATTGAATCATATTTACTTGATTAAAGTTATGTGTCATTCTTCAGTTTGTATCTAATCCAGACATTGTGTCTTCTAGTCTTTACAGTATAATTATTGATCCAAAGTGTTTTTCTCCATTATGTGTTTACAGGTCTAAGCAAACAGAGAGAACAGGGCTACTACCTTTAAAATGAGTCTTACTGGGGGGAGAGAAGACAGGGGCACTGCCTCTGAAATCAGTCTCTCTGGGGAACATGACATCACAGCTAAAAGGTGACATTATATTAATTTGGTTTTATGTGTTTCCCCATCTGAGTTCAGAGTAGAATAGTGACTGAATATTTCCCTCTGTTGTGTTGAAGCCCAATCCAGCTGGATAAACCAGTCTCTCCTGTACCCAACTGTGTGTCTATGATTGACAAGTCTATGGGACGTCATAGATTGATAGATAATAGATTGACTTTCATGTGTGTACATTAGTGCTGTAACAATTAAATCCAAACTTGTACAAAATAAATGTAGTTTAACTAATGACGTAACTTATTTGAACATTTAAACAACACAGTTATTTGTCAGAAATTCTTAGTTGGTTCAAACACACTAATCACTCCTATGTCCACTATATACAAAACACACTGGAACCTCCTTCATTATAAATTATAGGGTCCAGAAAGAGACACAGACTAACTGAGTCCAAATACAACAATCACTCCTTAGAAAGTCCACTATAAACATAAACACTCTGTTGTATTTAACTATTATTTCCAGGGTCCATAAAGAGAGACCAACCTCTCCTGTACCCAGCTGTGTGTCCATGAAGAGTGACCAGTCTATGGAACCACCTATAAAGTTCAGAAAGAGAGACTTTTCTATTGATCAAAGGTAATTAAACCTTATGGGTCAGTGATTGTTTATCTGTTTATTTAGTTCCCATTATCTGATTAGTCTACCTGTGTTCAACATTTAACACAAAATACTTTCCTGAAAAAATAGATAATTACTGTGTACATACATTTATATATCTACACTTTGAAAGTGTGATTTACCAAAGACTGCAGGTTTTTCAATATATTGATTAGATTGTTAATTTATACTTTTCCTGTCTGTATTGAGTATTGATCCTATAGGTGTTTTAGTTTAAAAGATTGACTTTTATGTGTGTGTTAAGTATTGATCCTATATATGTGTTTTAGTATAATAGATTGACTTCCATGTGTGTATTAAGTATTGATCCTATAGGTGTTTTAGTATAATAGATTTACTTCTAATGTGTATTAAGTTTTGATCCTATATGTGTTTTAGTATAATAGATTGACTTCCATGTGTGTATTAGGTATTGATCCTATATGTTTTTAGTATAATAGATTTACTTCCAAGTGTGTATTAATTTTTGATCCTATATGTTTTTAGTTTAATAGATTGACTTCCATGTGTGTATTAAGTTTGATCCTATATGTGTTTTAGTATAATAGATTGACTTCCATGTGTGTATTAAGTATTGATCCTATATGTGTTTTAGAATAATAGATTGACTTCCATGTGTGTATTAAGTTTTTGATCCTATATGTGTTTTAGTATAATAGATTGACTTCCATGTGTGTAATTGATCTATACAACATCAGTACCCAGTGTCAATGCTATGCTGTTTTTGAACAAATTAGAGATTCATTTTTTTGAACGTTAATTGTAGCAATAATGCACATGATGTTTTGTGGTGTTAATGGCCAAAATACAATGGCTTTATCTTGGTGGGCCTCTAGTTATGTAGCACCAAAAACAGGACTCAATTTATATATTAAAAGCAAGCAGCAATAATGTAATATGTTTAAACTATGTTCCTCCATTACCATCCAACATACAGTAGATAGAGAAACATTTATGTCCAATTCAGAACGTGTGTAGGATAATTCAGTCTAGCGTTAGGACCAGAAAAGAATGAAATAGAAATAAAAACATTCCAAGACCAGAGTTTATTTACATGTTCACTGAGTGACTACCTAGATGCAATCAGTTGCTCAACAAACTGACAACATCAAAACAAAATGTCAGCACCAAAAGAGACAGAAGGGCCAGTGGGATCATTTAATTTGTCAACGCCCATTTCATCTCCACTAAGGGGGCAGGGAAATATCTGGAACCTGACTCCAGTGCTGGTATCCAAATGAAGATCTCTGCCTCCCAGCTGATTGTGTTCCTGGAATGTGCAACATTTTAACACAAAATGGGTGTATTAGTTTCATAATGTCAATTTGTATAGCCCTTTTTGTCTGATATCAAAGAAACACAGAATGGCCTGAATGAGCATTTGAAATGCGGCTAAACCAGACAAGGATACAAACTAAGGAAATCAGCAATGTGGACTACATCAGACCTGAACAAAAATCAGCTGAAGTAAACAAACAGGAACTTTTGAACCTCAAGTCAGATTTGTTAATATACCTGTGACCATAAGGGTCAGTGTTAAATACCTGCTCAGCTGGACATGTTGCCTGTCACACCTCCGACACCGTAGCAGACCAGCTACAGTGATCAACATTAATGAAGCACCGGTTATTCAAGCTGTGTGAGTACATCCTTATCTTACTGGTGTACATAAGACGAGAGGTAATCAGAAAATGCAGTATTCAGCTTTGAACAGAGAACAATGGCAATAGTCAGTGCATATCAGTCTGAAGGCCACCATGAGACAATTTGATAAAACCAGCTCATTGTGTATCTACAGATTTACATGTTTAGCCGGATTAGCAAAATAAGTGTTACTGGCATTCGTGTATTACTAACAGGGCCGGTGAGTAGCCCAACAAGCGTGAGTTTCTGTCAGTGTTGCCAGGCCAGGCGGCAGGAATTTGTTGGTCGCGTCCTGACGTGGAAAAATGCATTAGCTATTTAAAATGTGTTTTTTGTGTATAACATAACACAGTTTTAATGGCAGTATGTAATTTGGTAGATCTAAAATGTGTGTTTGTGTATAACATAACAGTTTAATATTGATATATCTTTAGGCAGTCTTACAAAATGTGTTTATGTATATAACATAACAGTTTTAATAACATTGTGACACAGGCAGGTAAATGTGTTTCTGTATAACATAACAGTTTTAATAACAGTATGTTTTAGTAGTCTTCAAATGTGTTTATATTGTATGGCACCAACAGTTTGTAACGTATGCATTTGAAACATTTATTTAAAGCCAATGTTTTATATTGTATAACATAACAGTTTTAATAACAGTGACTGTGTGTTTTTGTGGATACAGGAGCCTGAAGTTAGCGTTTAACCACCAGCCACTGTGGCAGTGAATTTTAATCTACCTGCCACAGTGGTTTTACCAGCCAAAATATTTTTGTGCCTAAAAATAAGGTGAATGACTCAGAAAATACGCCAAATGGTTCTCAAACACAGAATACATTAAAGTGCTGTCGAGTTATTAACCAATAACCAATCTCATTATGACTGAATCAACATGATGACTTGCAACCCTGTATCTGACACCTGTTAATGGCTGAGCACCATCTCGCTGAATGTCTCATTTATTGAATTAGCACTGTGCTTCTGGCACATTAGTCACTTCCAACATTTATATCAAAAATACTATTTTGGACCGTACATATTATAAAGTTTGTTGCTTTAAAGACAGGTGTTATGATCGTGCACCAACCAGTCACGGGCTATGCCATCCCTTAGTAAAACGTCTTTTATTTTGGAGCCGTCAGAACCTTTTGGGGAAGGGGGTTAATTATATAGCATTTCTCAGAAACAATTCTTGAGGGGGTTACCATATTACTGCTGTGATATCAAGCAGATAACCTACATTGTAATATGTTAAATCTTATATGTGTAACGTTGTATATGTATTAATATGTTACGCAACCTTTGTTTTTCCTGACCATATTACTCTGCTACCCGGTCACTTGCCCTTTCTTTTCCTGTCCTGTATACTGTTCACTGTTGGCGGTAACAAATTCATATGTCTGTCCTATTGATGTGTGTATCTTAAATTAATATAAGAAAATCAAAATATATGAATAGACACAGAAAACATAAGCTACAGGAGTGCTACAATTCATTGTAACTGTTCACAAACTCTTCAGCAAATCAGCCTATTCCCAGATGAATATTAACTATATACAATGTATAAATATTTAAAAGTACAACATTAAATATAAATGGCTATTACAGTACAATGCTGTAGTGATAATATTTAATGAAGCTGAGCGCGACTCACTGTCGCGCCTGTCTTCACGAGACAACGTAGCATTGCCTGTGGGTCAAGCATTCTGAGACAGGGCAGGGACCGTGTCTTTGAAACAAGCACAATAGTAATCCATAATCAGCAAGCGCTCATTGCGTATTGTGATAATAGTGAAATTACAGTTTTGTGTGTGTTTAGAGGGCATATCATGACGTCTGGTTCCGCCTGGAAGCCGTCTCTTTCGTTGCTCTGCAACCGGCAACTCTTCACGCCAGCGTCCGGGCACGTCAAAATAGCGGGCGCAACAAACAATGGGCTACGTGTTGGTCGGCAACCTGGCGGCGCTCAGTGTTGTGTTGTCTTATTGGCCTGCCAACATGTTTGTTGGTGCGGCGGTTTCACCGTATCTAAAGTTACACGACGGCAGTACAATTTCATGCCCTGTAATTACTTACTCCAAAGTTGACCATTCTCTGCTGTTTTATAATAATCATTTGTAAATCATTTTGGTTGATCGTTTCAGTTAGAAACATTTAAATCACCGTCCCTACTGCTCCGTCAGAACAATGGGACTGAACGGGTATTTACTTCTGGTTTTTCACCAGTGCCCCCTCTCCCTCTGCCCATAAGATTACCAATGAGGCGCTAATAGTGGTGATCTCAGTGCTGCAGCTCATCAAGTCTGTAATGTTGTCAAATGCACCAAGAAACATATAAGTCATCTGAACAATGACATTGTTAGGCTCACCCACATCATCTAAGTATTATGATTCAGAAAATATGAATATCTGTTATAATAACTATTGAGTAATCCTGTGTTTATGTCCAGGCTGCTCTGGACTAACATCATTATAATAACTGTTAGTAATCTGCAGACAATGTCTATTCTGTATTTAACATTTTTGTTATA